>PVIJ01004584.1:0-115459 GCA_004024925.1 Scalopus aquaticus | reverse complement strand
GATTGTTATATCCTCCTGTTTTATTGTTCCCTTTATCATGATGAAGTGGCCAGCTTTGTCTTTTTTTACCTTCTTAAGTTTGAAGTCTATTTTATCTGATATAAGTATAGCTGTTCCTGCCTTCTTTCTTGGTCCATTTGCTTGTAGGATTGTTTTCCATCCTTTAACTATTAATCTCTGGTTATCTTTTTCAATTAAAAGTGTTTCTTGTAGACAGCAGAAGGTTGGGTTCTGTTTTTTTGATCCATCTTGCTATGATGTGTCTTTTAATTGGTGTGTTTAGTCCATTTACATTTAGAGTTAATGTTGATATACTGTCATCCATATTTTTTACTTGTTTGTTTACTCTTTTATGGTTCTACTCATATTTTAACACTACCTACTCACCACACAAGAACCTAGGAACTTTATACTACTAAAAAAATGGAATTGTCATGAGGAAATCAAAAAGTCTAGTTTGTTTAAAATGGTTTATTCTTTGAGTACTATAAAACTCCACTCCAGTTTAGATAAGATATATTGTTGAGTCACTGATGAAAAAAAATATTGAAAGAGGGAAAACAAGTGATGAATGCTAAAGGATATTCATTTACTAATTAATGTTGGTTTATATTTTGTTGTAGAATTTTGTCCTGAAATTTTTACATGTCAATGTCTTGTAAATTATGATAGTGAATTAGTACAAAGACATTTGTATGAATACTTAGCATTATTTTTAACTACTATATGGAGATAAGTACACCTTTGAAGTGCTACCTTAAACTTAACAAAATTAACTGTCAAAGATAAATGAAAACTGCTGACTGAATTAAGTGATTTACTGTTCATCAAAGATTCTCATTTGCAATAACAGCTATTGGATTTTTAAATGTTTAGAAATATTTTGCTGTGTGAATAAGAAAAAAAGACAAAAGTTTAAAAACAATGGGTTTTAACAAGCAAACAGCTATCGATTAAATAGCTACTCATCTTTTACACTCACCCATCTCCAATTCTAAATTAACATTGGGGACATAATGGGATATGCAAGGGGACTGATCAGTCAGGAATGCTTCATCAATATTAAGAATGAAGTTCAGAATTCCAAGATCTATCAAACGCAGCATGCTCCTTGGAATTTAACAACTAACTCTGGACTGCTGAGAGGCATGAGGCAAACTGCTCAGAAAGAATGGCAACTCTAGAAAAGACACAACAACACATCTATTTTGTGATATATTTGGAAACATACACAGATGGGAGTGTTTGTGCCTAATACTTCTATTCACTAACGCTAAATAAGCTATGTTCTTTTTGAGAAGTAGTTTATTAAGGGGTATATTTTGCTTTTAGTGATATGGCTGTTTTACTTTCACTGATGACCTCAGTCTCACCTTTTGGAAGTTGGTGGATTGAAACACCTCTCCTCTATTTCCTACCATAGAAATAACAAAAACATGTATTTTTCATACAAAGGCACACTGTGGGCTATTTTATCCCCATGCACATACTTAGGAATGCCATGGTATTTGCAAGAAAATAGAGTGTTAATATGTTATATTTTAAATGAGGATTACAATTGTGTGTTGTTAAAAAAACAATAGTAATTCTAAATGCAAAATATAAGCTGGGAAAGACAGTACTGATTTAAGCTGTCTCTCTTCTACTTGTTGTATTTCCAGAGCCATCCCTGCATGACATACATTCACTATTGAAATAATCTGTCTATGTCTAAAGAGACATTTTTTAATTGTTTCTATTCATTTTATTCTATGCTGACATAGTATAAAGCATGGGAGATAAAGATGTTTCTAAGAAACACATTTGACATGAAAAATCATAGTTACTTTTTCTGTTAGTATACCTGTTTCTGATAGAGAATTGTAAAATATACTGAGGTATAGATACATGCATACATTTGTTCCTAAACACATAAGCACATAGAAGAGAATATGGAATTTTAAATTAGTTTACAAAGGCAGTTCAAATGACATCACTATTGTAATATAGTTCATACTGTGTTCTAACATTCTCTTCTTCTCTTTTAACCAATAAGATTTTCCTCAAAGAGGATCTTATAAATTCCCTTTTGACATTACTTATGTAAAATAGAAAATATGAAGAACTTTTAAGTGCTTCTGTTGAACACTTCTTTGATGTTTCACTAATGATTAGATAATTTCATTGAATCACTAACAATTGTAAAAAGACTAAGAACTTTAAATAAGAGTTCAAAGGATAAGATATGCACACACTATTGTAAAACAATTAAAAGTTAATGGCTAAACTCATATAAAGATGCAAAAACAAGAACACAAGCATGTAGAGAAGTCAACAGTTTCCTAAAAGGTGGAAAGTCTGTGAACATCTATTTAATGGATACTTCTTGTGGAAAGAAACACCATACTGTTCAATTAAAAATAGTAACCAATCTGATAAGTACAAACCCAGACACCTTCAAACTAAGGGACCGAAGGTGTGGAAGAATACATGAGCTCCAAGATGAGCCAAAAAGGTTATTGTTTCTTGTTCCATAGACACCAGTTTTTAACTCCTTATTTAAAGGCAATTTATAGTATCTAAATAATAGTGTTAGGAGGGCAGAGAGACAGTAATGAGATTGTAACTGAGATAAATCCTCATTCTTTTGAGTAGGAAATAAGTGTAAGTATCTTAAGTTAGAAAGTAAAAATAGTGCAATAAGCATATTTGAATACAGGAGACAGAAAAAATGAATAGGAGAAGTTGAAAATAGGTTTATAGGTAATTATTCTTAAGAAAAGAGAATAAAGATGAGGTAAGATAGGCTTGCTTCTCTTTATGGGAATTCTTGTTTATGAATCCTACCTTATCATTCCCTAACCTGGATACATCCATATATTAATATCCTTATATTAATACAATTATAAGGTGTAAGTATAATATCTCTCTGCAAGTCTGGTATGTAATACCATTCCAGATTTCATAAATACAATTTCCAACAATGAGACTACCTTATATATCATACCTTTGTCTTTTGTGAAATCTTTTTTATCCATTCAAGTAGTTAGTTGTATCTTCTAATAAAAACATTTAAAACTATCATTTTCATTCTAGACACTAATTTAATTGCATCTAATATATTTTCCCTATCACCAACTCTTAAACTTCTTTGACACTTTCTCCCTAACCTCTCCATCTTAAATTCAGAATCCTCACTTCATTTATTAGGGTTTGTTAAATTTTATAAGTATCTTGTTTTGTCAAATTGTCCTCTATGTACAAGTCCAATATTTGTCTTTGTCATTATGGCTTGTATTACTATACATAATTTCCTTGAACCTCATCCAAATTATGGTAAAATACAATGTTTCATCTTTCCTTATGACTGAATAACATTCCACTGAGTCAATAATACTACATTTTCTTAATTCAATCCTTGGCTAGTGGGCATATAGGTTGTTTCTGTGTCATAACTATTATAAATCATGCTGCAGTTAACATTGTGAAAAAATATTATTTTTTGAGTAATGGTTTCATGTTCTTTGGATAGATGCCCCAGAGCAGGACAACTGGATAATACATGTAGTATTTCCATTTTAAGTTATTTATTTATTTATTGTTTATTACAATAGCTTTATTGAGATATAGTCCATGTACCATAAAATTCATCCTTTAAAAGTTTACAGTTAGGTGATTTTTATTTTTATTTTTTTTAAGATTTATTTATTTATGCATACAAGCTGGGGTACAGTCAGAGGCGTGGGGTGGTGAGAGGGTTCACCAGGCAGAGTGGGGAACAGAACAGGAAGATAGACAGAAATACACTGCTGAGGGGAAAAGCGTGCAAGGCAGGAGAGGTCTGCCGTGCCATGTGGGAATATCCCTGGGCCAGGCGTCGAACTCGTGTTGCTGCTGCCAACCACTCCACAGCGCAGCACTTAACCGCTGAGCCACCAGGAAGGCCCCAGTTAGGTGATTTTCAATGAAACATTTAGTCATTTGCAATGCAGTTTTCCCCTTTCTGTTCTAATTCTTCACATTTTACCATTCTATTGTTTTTTGCACTACTTCACATTAGTTATGATCATATATTACTTTGCTCAGTTTCTTATTGAGATAATTCTGGACTCTGCAGTAACTGTTACCTTCACCCCAATGAAAGAATTTCCATTTTCTTATAGTGAAATTCAATATTTAATAGATATTGTAATAATCAACCCTATGTTGCAGAATTTCCAACTGTTTTCAATACTATGTTTAAGTAAATGCCAATCATATTCCAAAATGACTCCACTTGTGTACAGTCCCACCAACAGAATATTAGGGTTACTCTTTGCCCACATCCTCTCCAGCACTTGTTACTGAAGGTCTTTTTAATATGTGTCATACTCACAGCTGTGAGATAATATCTCAATTTGGGTGTGACCTTGCATGTCCTTTATTAAAAGCCATGATGGATATTCTTCCATATATTTATTGGCTTCTGATATTCTCTTTGGTAATTGTTGAGATCAGTTTTCCATTTATTAATTGATTTAAAAAAATAAATTGAATATTTTTTATAGATCATGGATATTTACCCCTTGTCAGTGTGTAATGTGTGAACATTTTCTCAAATTCAGTGTGTTGCCTTTTTAGCTACAAATATATTACTTTGTTGTATGAAAGCTTTTTAATCAGAGGTAATCCAATTTTTTTTTTTCCTATTGTAGCTCTTGCCATTGGAACTGACTCTCCAAAAATATCTTTCTCATTTGTGTCGTAAAATGTATGGCAAAAATTTTTATTTTACATTGTTTTATTGCTACGGGTCTTATATCTAAGTATTTAGTATGTTTTGATTTTATTTTTGTGCCTGGAATTAGAGAGTTGTCCAGTTTCACTCTTTAACATGTGACCATCAGGGGCCTCCCCGGTGGCACAGCGGTTAAGCGTTGCGCTGTGGAGCTGTCGGCAGCGGCGACGCGAGTTCGATGCCCGGCCGGGGAGAATCCCACATGGCGCGGCAGACCTCTCTTGCCTTGCCCGCTGCTCCCCTCAGCAGTGTATTTCTGATCTGCCTGTTCTGCTACCCACTCCGTCTCTGGTGAACCCTCTCGCCGCCCCACGCCTCTGGCCTGTTCCCCAGCTTGTATGTATAAATAAAAAATAAAAATCTTAAAAAAAAAAAAAAAAACATGTGCCCATCAAGTTTTCCCAGCACAATTTGTTAGAGGCTCTCCTTTCCCCAACTTATGGCATTTGTTCCTTTATCATGAATTAAGTAGAGGTAAATACATGGCTTTCAATACTGTTGCACTGATCCATGCAACTATTTTTATTCCAGTTCCACATTGGCATTTATAATAGTTTAAAGTCAGGTAGCATAATGTCTCCTTTTCTTTAATGTTTCCTCAGGATTGCTTTAGCTAGTTGAGGTCTTTTTGTTTCAGTTTAAAATTTGATGTTGCTTTAGGTAGACTAGTCCTTCTGACTAAATTGATTCTCCCCATCCATGAGCATGGATTGTATTTCCATCCCAGTGTATCATGATCCATACACTTTATTAAGGTCCTGTAGTTTTCTTTGTACGTGTCCATCACCTCCTTAGTTAGGTTAATTCATAGATGTTGATTATTTTGGAATGAAATGTAAATGAAATTATTTCTTCATTATTTTTTCATTTTATATTAATATGTTAATATATGTAGTGGACATCAAAGGAAATATAGATATGGTGGCAGAATGCATGATTGTAAAATATCTTCTTTTATATAATTTCAGTAACTTTACTATATGCACATACCTGCATCCCCATTTATGCTGCTTTTTTTTCAATGATAGAACTGTGTCTGTTAACCTTTATATCCTATTAATGTAGTCAAAGGCATATTAATTCCTTCAAGAATTGCCTTCAGATATTCTTGAATTAATGTACAATTGCCTTGAAATATTCTTGAATTAATTAATATACAATTGGATGGATGGTTGATGTGGTTTGATTTCAACTCTACAAGTACACAGTTACTTTTAGAAAAATAAGGGACAGATTATATCATCAATTATAGACCAACCTAAAAAACATTATCATTAGAAAATAATACCTCTACAGATTGTTTATCTCCTTAAACAATTTCATTGGTATTATTTACCATAAAAGAACCTAAATGAATATATATGTGCAGTTCTTTAGTCATCCAGAAAAGATGTTACAAAATGGCCTCACATATGCTATGTCACAAAAAGTTAATACTTGTTATTTAGAATCATTTTTTAAACATGTAAATCCCTTTCAATAATTTGTACAAATAAAATATTGTCATTTGTGCTATGCATGATAGTAGAGGACAATAAAACTTTTATTTCTATAGCTCAATAATGGTAGTGACTATGTTGACCATAATGAGAGGTAATATTGATCATTGGGCAGGAAAATAATCTATTCTATTTTCAACCACCAGATGGGGTGCTCTTATTACTTCTATTTTATGTACTAGGAGACTGACTTTCAGAGTTTATATTATTTAACAAATGTCATCATGGAATGTTATTCTTTAAATGAAAGAATTGTTGTGGTTGTTTTAATCTACAATTACATCATAAATGCCCAGAAATATGTCTGAATATGCTGGGTATATAACACAAGTAACTAATTGAGTGAACATAAATATAACGTTATTATTACTGGAAGAAGTTTTGATTATCTTAAAGATTGCTCTTAAGTGCTATGATACACTATTTCTCATTACTGCCTTAACCTGAGTATGAATTTGTTTATGTTCACTGGGAAGTATATTTCAGAAATTGACATTGCTTAAAAATTTCCACATATTTAAAAGAAAAGTATATTTATTTTTATCTATTGTTTAAATAATCCTGTCTGTCATTCTCTGTCTTAGAAAGCAATTATAAGATATTTATAAGATGGCTTTCTCTGCTATTTGTATGACTATATTGCTTAGTATCTGACTTTGAAGACTCATCCATTATCAATTTTTTTATCTAAGTTACAAAACATAGATAAATGAATATGTTCTTATTTGTTGACTGAAATAATGAGTGCACATATAATTATCTAAGAAAGTCAATCATTTTTGACACAGACTTTTGAAATGTCTTTATGAGATCATACATATAATTCTGACAATGATTTCCCTGGATAGACCCTGAATAATGGGCTTCCATGCCCTGCAATCAATTAATGGTTATTAAAATAATATACTAAAGAACAGTCTGAACAATGTAGGTTGAATGCAACATATGTAAATTTCTAAAGTTTACCGAATATAGTACATGAAAGTTTTCATCATATTCTCACACCCAGGGGATGCTCCATGGTTACTGGCTTATATTTCCTACTTTTGTTTATTTATTTTTAGCAATTTGGATAATCCAGCCTTATAAACTAACAAATCTCCCTAGGTTTTTCTTTTCCAGTGCCAAAACAACAAAGCTTCCATTCAAAGTGAAGCATCAAACCTTCATGAATTTCTGCACTGGATCTCAGTTTCACAAAGCAGTGAACAAAAGCACAGTAGGATAGAGTTTTGCATACACTGTCATTCTTGTGGTTTCAGATTTGGTGGTCAGCAGGACTGTGCCATTAAAAATGCAAGTTTCATTAATGATGGTCCACAGAAAGAGGGATAAAAGGTTACTTTGAATTTTCTTTAAAGCCATAGATAGTGAAATAGCCTTTGAAACCTAGAATCAGCACTATACTACTCAAATCAAGGACATCTGTCCTCCAAAACAGGAGAGAGCAAAAAGTAGATATTGATGAGTATCTCAAGCAGGGCAGAAAGAGAAGAAATAGGTGTGTAGATAGCTATGGGAAAGAGTAACTAAAACTAGATGATTCTTCCTTTGGAAAACATGAAACAGTGGATATTCTTTACTTGTCAAATGCAAAAGGATGACAAACTTGTTAAATATACCTTCTGGCTAGTTGCTGGCAAATACAAGCTGTTCTCTCCAGATATCCACAGTTATGCATTTATTTTACTAAATTCACTAAAGTTTTTGCCATTTAATAATTTCCTTATTCAAATTGGATAGAGAGATTCACAAAAGAGAGTGAGGTGACAAACAGCAGAGAAATCAAATTAGATAGCATTCACATGTCTGATTACATGTAAGTATACTAGTTGGGAATAACCAATTTGGTTTCTAAGTATTCTTATGCATAGATAGAGATTTCCTGTAAAAGGTGAAAATTTAACAGAGCACTATTAGAATTTCAGAGAACACACTGTTTTATCACACATCCTCTATTAGAAAATATTTTTTATTTTGCAATAATAATACCTAATAAAAGAATGTACTCTATCCCAGGCTTTCTAATTACTAGTAACATGTTTAATCTTTGCTGTAACTGAGTGGAGTAAATACTTGTTGATCATTATTTTATAGATTGAGCATTGAAATACACACTAGTCAAGTAATTTTCCCCCTCCCCAGACGCATAAACAGGAAGAGGAGAATGGGATTTTGTCAGGATGCCATGATCAAAACTCTTATACAAGATGTTATGCGTATTTTCTGTTCAGTGTACTTCCACAAGCAGTTTCAAGTCTTACAAAATCTATTCCTAAGTCAGACTCTTAGTAAGTCAAAATTTAATTTTACGTACACACACACACACACACACACACACACACACGTGCATGTGTGGACATTAAAACAGGGTCATGTTTGTTCATAAACATGTAGTCAATTTACTCCTCTTTTTAACCCCAAGCAACCCATAAATTAATAAATTTTAAGAAATATGTGTGCCCTGATTAAGCACCAACTAATTATGTTGATTGTTTATATATATAAATACATAAATATGTATGTTTTTGTGTGTGGTGTGTGTATCTTTTATATATTACAACACAGTATCTCAGTGTTCTTTTCAATAGAAGAAAGCTATCTTAGTATGGAGAAAAAAACTGTAGAATGTGTCTACTGTGGGTAATAGTACGCTGAAATAATGTCACTATACTAAGACATATGAACAATGCTGCCTATAATGTATTAATCATGCATTATATCAATTCTATAAAATATATCTATGCATCTATGTATAAAATGCATACAGATATCATAAATGGATAAATTAAAAACATGATTAGGAATGGAATATGTATGAATGCAACCTCCCGCTGAATATGTTTGTCATGTTCAATAGGGAAAAATACCAACCACAGGTTTCACAAATGCCACCTTTGTCAAATGTCTGAGAGAAACGCAGTCAATAATTGAACAACTTAGAATCAAATGTATCAGGTGCAATAAAAAGAACATAGTTATCAGTAATGTGGTAGTCCTGTCAAAACATTGTCTGAACCAAACTACATGGAAATATTTGATGAACCCAGACTGAAGAGCAGTTTATAAACTGTCTTCAAAAATGTCAAGATGGGGCTTCTCTGGTGGCTTAGGAGTTAAGACTCAGTGCTATCACCTCTACAGCCTGAGGTCAATCCCCAGCCAGGGAGCTGACCCGCATATGGCGCTGCAGACCTCTCCTGTCTCACCCACTGCTCCCCTCAGCAGTGTATTCAGTAGAACCGCCTGTCTCTGGTGAATCTTCTCACCTCTTGAACTTCTGGCCTGTACCCTAGTCCTACACACAAACACACACACACACACACACACACACACACACACACACACACACTTTTTTTTTTTTAAAGTCAAGATTACTAGACTCCTTCAATTTCAATGAGATTATAGAGACAGGAGAGCTGTTTACTCTAGATTAATCTAAGCTTGACACTTTTCCCATAAAACATTAATATGGCAACTGGGTAAACGTTAATGCAGTCAGAAGGCTAGATAGCAATTGTGAATGCTAACTTTATGATTTTGAAGATTATTTTGTAATAACAGAATGTTCTTGTTGTGAAAGCACACTAATTTAACTTAGTGTTGATGGTTTATGTGGTATCAAGTCTATAACTCACTCTCAAATCATCCAAGAAAAAATTCTTTGTATTTTACCCATGATCTATAATTTAGTGTTAAACTAGACTTGCAAGGAGCATTAACTTTTATTTTTTTATAAATCACTAGAGCAGTAAACTTTACTAACCATGATTCTTTTTTTTTTTAAGATTATTTATAAAAGAGCTGAGGTGTAAGCCAGAGGAGGGTGGGAGGAGGGGGTTAGAGGATTCATCAGAGACAGAGTGGGGAGCAAAACAGGCAGATTGACTGAAATACACTGCTGAGGGGAGCAGTGGGTGAGACAGGAGAGGCCTGCTGTGCCATGTGGGTCAGCTCTCTGGCTAGGATCAAACTCTTGCTGCAGTGGCTGCTGATAGTTTCCATAGTGCTGAGACTTAACCTCTTGCACAACCAAGGAGGCCCACTAACCATGATTCTAATTACAAATATGCAAGTGGTGACATTTAAAGACAACTGATAAGCAATTATATTTTCGTCACCATATGTCCCTGAAGAAGGTTGGTGTGGCTTTATATTTTTCTATTTACCTAAGACCTTTAATATAAAGAGTTCTTTTGAACATTTGGCACACCTCAATAAAGAAATCTCAGTTATTTAGTGTAAACTATAGATTTCTCCAATAAATAATCCCTGATCTGGCCTTGTTAAAGAGAGTCATTGCTGCTGGGCAAGTCCACACTATTTTGAACTTTCCCTTATAGGCTTGTCAAATCTTAATGTAATCACATTTCAATTATGCCTCCAAATAAAATGTTGATTTCATGAGGTTGGGGATATTGTGTAATAGATGAATAATGTTTCAGATAATGTTATATTATTTGTTCTTTAATATCTATCTATCTATCTATCTATCTATCTATCTATCTATTTATCTAGTCATTAAAAATAAAGCCAAAAGGTTATTCCTTTCTACTTTTTAAAATTGTATTACTTTTTATTGAGATAATATTGGTTTACAAGGCTGTGTATATTCTATGGTACAGGTTCATACCTCTTCAGATGTGTGTTATGACACTACACTCGCCACCAAAGCTCCCATATCTCTCCATCATTCTATATTTCCATCAACAGTGCATGGAGGTCTCCTTTGCATTCACTTTTTGTACCCCATTTTGTATTGTTCTCAGAGATAGATTTATCAAATTTATTGTATTATAAAATAAGTTGTTTATTTTGGTCTGACTTATTACTCAATTTGTTAAGTATATTTAAAGGTTTTTATAAGACAGTACTGCACTCTTGATCAAATACTATTTAAAATAGCTATAATGAACAGCAGTAATTTCTGATCTGCTTGTCACAGCTCCAATTCAACCTCTTAGAGGAATTACTTGAATTTTTTAAAAGTTCCTATATTAGTTTTTCTACTTATTTCTTAATAATCTATATACTGTACATTTTCTTGATCCTTTAATCAATTTCTGATTTTGACTTATAAGGATTTACCAAACTTAATGTCTCACAAGTAAGCAAGTCCCTTGTACATAACAATTATAATATTTTCAGTTCCTCCACATTATCATCATAAATGAAAATAATATTCCTATACTTTTATTTGTTATTCTAACAACCCTAGATATAACATTCTACCCACTGCCCTTTGTGAGATGAGAATATTTAAATACTTCTCAACATAATTCTTCATCCTATAAATCTCCCAATTACTATCATTTGCACTTTTATATATTCATGTTTAATAATTTACAGTTTTTATAAATGTACTGAAGTCACCTTTGTTTTGTCTCTTTGTGAGAATCAAAATTTCAAATACCTGTAAAGGCAATGTAATAAACATAAATATGTGAATCAGGACAGAAATAGACTACTAAAAATAACACTAAATTCTTTACTATTGATATACACAAAATTATATATACATTATTTTACATATACATTATTTTATGTATGTAACTTAAACAATAAAATTATATATGTTGAATTTATATATTATGTTGAATTTTTATGTTGAATTATATATATTATGTTGAATTTTACACTTCATTTTGGAAATAGACACATTTAAATAACATATGCTATTTTCCAAATCTTTTATTCCTTTTATTTGGTTTGAGATATGTGATCCTTTTCTTCAGCCAAATACCTTTTCAAATATCAATGTCATTCTCATACTTTTGGTGGTAATATGCAATAAGAAGTCAGCCTTATGTCATTCTACAGGAAAAAAATATTTAATTATGTTCAATTTTATTGTAGAATACAGCTGTTCACCATTGTAAGTGCTTCCAAAGATGAATATAATCTTCTCACAGTGGTTTTTATATTTGTGGTAGCATGCCCCAAGGTATTTATAGAGTTCTAATATGCCAGCATTATCATATTTAATTTTCAGTATCATATTTTATTGTAGTTCAATAACTTCCACTTGAAGCTCTTCCTTCACACTATCAATATTCATTGAGGAAGGAGAACTGAACAATATTACTTCATTTTCATAAAGTAACAAATCAGAGAACATTTTCTAAAATTCAATCTTTAATCCCACACTTTATAAGAATGTAGTTCAAAGTATTACTTTCATTTCTGAAAATTTATATCTGCATAGGGAATTGGATCTGATTATTCCTCACTAAATCAGTTTTCTAGAGAAACCATTTCACTAAAAATGAGCAAATTGAATTATATAATTTGTGTAGATGCTTGGAGGAAATTATGAAGTGTTCAAACTGTTTAAATTTTATATTTAAAAGAGCACTAATTGTTGACCCCACTGTTCAGTAAACTAAGGAATGCATTTTTCACTGGAATATAGACAACTTTCTTTCAACAGTCTAAATAGCTTCAACATATTTTGACCACCATTTTCTTTGTAACAGTCAATCATTAATGCTTCCGTGAGACTTGAAAGGTCTATAATATTTGTGAATTATTATATTCAAGGATTTAAGTTCAATGCTTAGTTTCCTTTAATGAAATAATTACTTGGGGCCTCCCTGGTGGCATTAAGGGTTTAAGTTTCAGCACTATCAAGCTAAAAGCAGCCACTGCAGCATAAGTTCAATTACCTGCCAGAGAGCTGAACCACATGGTCCAGCAGACCTCTCCTGTCTCACCTGCTACTCCCCTTAGCAGTGTATTTCAGTCAGTATGCCTGTTCTACTCCCCACCCTGTCTCTGATGAATCCTCTCATACCTCTGGCCTGCAGCCAGCTCTTGTATGAATAAATAAATAAATATTTTTTTAAAAAATGAAATAATTACTTGTGAAGGAACAACAAATGTATTTAACAGCTGACTCCTAATAAAGAAAAATACTGCCATGTTATAGTCTTTTTCAAAAATACTTTCTAAAGAGGTGCAACTGATTGGCAACACTGTTTATGAGTTAGTGGTCTAGGCTCACACCTCTGCAGATAGATGTCACCACACCACACTCACCACCAAGGCACCCGTAGTTCTCATGGTCATGTGGAGCCTTCCTCCATTTGCCCCCCATAGCCACCTTTCTAATAGCTCCACTTCTGCAGTAAGACATCTAGGATTTATTTTGGTCTGAATTTGTCAGTTCTTTGTTTTGTTTCTTTACATTCCACATGTGAGTGTAATCATCTAGTGTTTGTCTTTTTCCCTCTGCTTTACTTAGTGTAATTTCCTCCCCTGTAATTCACGTTGTTGCAAATGGCAGGAATATATATTATTCTTTTATTTTTTTATTACTGTGTAGTAATATTCCATTGTGTATATATATACAACATCTTAATCCACTCCTCTGTTGGATACTTAGGTTGTTTTCAGAACTTGGCTATTATAAATAGTGCAGCGATGAACATAGGAATTTATATATCCCTTTGAATTAGTGCTTTTACATTCTTTGCATAGGTACGTAGATATTGAATTGCTGGGTCATATAGTAAATTTATTTTTAATACTTCGAGAAATCTCCATACTCTTTTTTTTTTTAAAGATTTGTTTATTTATGCGTACAAGCTGGGGTTTAGGCCAGAGGCGTGGGGCGATGAGAGGGTTCACCAGACACAGAGTGGGGAGCAGAACAGCCAGATCAATGTAAATACACTGCTGAGGGGAGCAGCAGGCTAGGCAGGAGAGGTCTGCCATGCCTTGGGGCGGGGCATCGAACTCGCATCTCCGCAGCTGACAGCTCCACAGCGCAGCTCTTAACCGCTGCGCCACCAGGGAGGCCCAATCTCCATACTCTTTCCCATAGAGACTGGACCAGTTTACATCCCCAACAAATATGTATGAAGATTCCTTTATTTCCTCATCCTCACCAATGCCTGTTGTTTCCCTACATTTGACACAGATCATTCTCATGTGTATGAAATGGTATCTGATTGTGGTTTTGCTTTGTATTTTCCTGAGAATAAGTGATGATAAATACTTTTTCATGTGTATGTTGGCCATCTGTATATCTTTGGAGAAATGTCTAACTTTTCTGCACATTTTCTGAATAGGTGATTTGTTTTCATTTTGGGGGTCTTGGGTATTAACCCTTTATCAAATGTATGAGGTGCAAACATTTTCTTCCTTTCAGATAGGCATCTTTTCACTTTAATGATAGTTTATTTCACTGTGCAAATCTTTCTTTTTAGTTTGATATAGTCTCATTTATTTTTATTTATTTTTAAAGATTTATTTATTTTTGCATACAAGCTGGGGGCAGGCCAGAGGTGTGGGGCAGTGAGAGAGTTCACCAGAGACAGCTTATGGAGCAGAACAGGCAGATCAACTGAAATACACTGCTGAGGGGAGCAGCAGGTGAGATAAGAGATGCCTGCTGTGCCTCTCCCCAGCCTAGCATCAAACTTGTGCTGCAGCCACCAGACAACTCCATAGTGCTGCGCTTAACCCTCTGTGCCACCAGGGAGGGTGGGTATAGTCTCATTTCAATTAAGGCATTGAAGGCATATGTTTAATTGCTTTTGTTTCCCTTGCTATTGTAGTTGAGTCAAAAAACATCATGGACTCCAGTGTTGTGGAGTGTTTTTGGCTATGTTTTATTCTATGTATTTTATGATTTGGGGTCTTATAAAAAGTGTAAGAATTTGTACATTTTAAGTTAATTTTTGTGTATGTAGGAGATAGTGATATAATTTCTGCATCTTTTTTTTTTTTTTTTGAAAGTGGCTGTCAGGTTTCTCAAGAAAATCTGATAAAGTGATTTTCCTTTTCCCATTGTATATTCTGGGCTCCTTTGTTATAAATTAACTATTCATATGAGTGTAGATTTATTTCTGGGCCCTCAATTCTAAGTTTCTTAATTAAAATTACATTACATTTCACATCTGGAATGTTCTTTATATAGCTATACTGCATGGTGGCAGTATACTAGCTAAATGATAGCCACATGTGGTTACTTATATTTAAATTAAAGTAAGTTAATTTAGCAATTCATTTCCTCAGCTACACTAGCTACATTTTGATTGCTCAATAATCACCATGTGACTACTAACAACTCTTTTGGAGAGCATAGCTATAGAATATTTCCATTTTCTCAGGAAGTTTTAAAGTACTGATCCATTATAGGAGATGGCAAACATTTTCTATAAAGGGCGAGGGACTGAATATTTTAGTGTTTGTGGCTATGTATTTCTTTTTTCACTTACTTAATAAGTTATTGTACGGGGAAAAGTATCATAAATTATAGAAAATCAGGCAGGTGGAAAATTTTATTTTAAAAACCAGGTTTGGGCAGATTTGACCTGTGGGCCAATTTTGGCTTACCTTGATCTATATTAACATTTATTTTGGTCAATTTGCATAAAGATTTAAGAACTTTCCAAACAAGTTAGTTTTTATCAAATTATTCAGTATTGGGTCATCATGTCTAATGATTTTTTACCACATGAATATTAATATTTAAATATTATAGCCAATTAGTATTTTTTTAATCTGTGTAGTCATTAGGTGCAATAGGAAATGCCTCAATTTCCTTTTATTTTTTTTTTAAGATTTATTTATTTTTGCATGCAAGCTGGGGTGCAGGCCAGAGGTGTGGGGCCGTGAGCAGGTTCACCGCAGACAGAGTGTGGAGCAGACAGGCAGATCGATGGAAGTATATTGCTGAGGGGAGCAGCGGGTGAGGCAGGAGAAGTCTGCTGTGCCATTTGTGAATCTCCCTGGCTGGGCATTGAACTCGCGCCACAGCCACTGACAGCTCCACAGCACTGCACTTAACCCGTTGCCCCACCAGGGAGGTCCTCTTTTTATTCTTTTCACAGAACTTTCACAGCGGGACATTTTCGCTTATATTTTCTGAAGGCAAATTTTAGAGATTTTCCATTTAAATTTACAATAAAATGAATGTTTGTGTTTCAGGCAAATAGTTTTTGCTATAGTCAACAGACACTCTTATGCATGCACCAGTTAGTAAAGTTTTCATCGGATATGCAATTTTTATAGTATATCATATTTATTTTTAATATTATAATTATATTTAGCTAATTTTAGATTATGTGTTTATTTCTATACATGAATCTATTCAGTATATTTTTCCATGGTGACTGTATTCATTCAATGCATAGATGATTTTAAATTTAAACATGTAAAGATCAACTCTTTTCCTAGAAGTAATGGGATGGCTCCAATTTCTCTCAAAACATAAGACTAATAATAGTTTATTTTGTGTTGTAGGCTTGGCATATTAATTAGGTTCATTGGCAGCCCCCAAAATAAATGTCCATGTCTTTACCACTGAACCAGGAATATGGTTTTATTTAGAAAAATGTCTTTGCCTAGATATAATGCTTCTCAAAGTGATCTCAACATAGTGTGGGATATAAATCCAGTGGCATGTGAACTTATAAGAGAAAGGCAAAGAGAGACTGGGGACTTAAATTTATGGAAAAAATGTTGTGTAGAGACTAGGCAGAGATTGGAGTGATGCAACCCCCAAGCAAAGAGCTTTCAGAAGCTGAAAGAGGCAAAGAAATATTATTTTCTAGAGCTGTTGGAGGGTGCTTGGCCCTGCCAACAGCTTGCGTTTATACTTCTGGCCACCAAGACTGTCAAAGAATAAATTTCTCTTGTTTTTAAGTCACCAAATTTGTAATAATTTGTATGCAGTCCTAGGAAACTAATATGCTTGTGTATTGAATTAATTTTAACTGTTTTATTAAAATATAAGATTTAGTTTAATATTAGTAAAAACTGTGACTTTATATGCTGAAGTGAACAAATGGGCTGCTGTGGAGAACTGGGGAAGGCAAAGTTCATCAACTTCATCTACAAACAACAGCAAATATTTTACTATAGTTTATTTTTGACATATGAGTCAAACTTTCTGTTTTTTTAAGAAAGTAGGAAATAATCTATTTAATATGAAATTTCCTAATACATTATACTTCAAGAACTAATGATGAAAACATATTTTCCATCTAAATTGCTCAGCAAGACAACAGTTTACAGTCTCAGATATATTGTGTGTTTCCAAAAGCTGAAAATAAAATTGAAAGTATAATATTGTAGGGAAGGCAAACGTTTGCTTCTGCTTTCTTAAGGTTTTTGACTGAGCCTGAGAATTAAGTCTACTTAAGATAGATAAGCAGAAAGAAAACATCCAAATTTATTTAACATAAGTTTTATATAGCACAGGAACCCTATTACATGACAATCTGAAAAGTGGCAAGACCTAAATGCTTTTATACCAGGTTGAACAAAAAGTCAATTTTGGAAAAGTAACTACATTTTGGGACAGAGGCTAACGGAAAATAAGAAGCATTTTAAACAAGGTCTATTTGTACAGAATTTTTTGTTTCAACTTCTGTTCTTTGTGATAAGAATACTGTATTCCTTCTGATAAATACAGAACATCCTCCACATGGGGATTTTATCTCCTGTCAAGATAAAAAGCAAAGGAATAGAGTGTCATTTTTGTATGTACTGTGTTTATTGATAGATCCAGCCAGGGTCTCTAGTACAAATATGAAGACTTATTTGGTATACTATTTAGCAAAAGACAGGGCTAAAAAAATTAAAGCCTTTAACCCAAAATAATTTTTATAACTAATTGGCATGTTTTGGGATGAATTATTTTGGTTTCCTTCACTATTACTATTAATACTACTGTATTATGAGGTACATAAACCAATTAGTGCATCTGAGTAATTCTTTGTTCCTGTTGTTATTATCCAGAGTTGCCCAAAGACTAAGCCAGATCTCTAGAAATGTCTTCTAATCCTGTGCTCACTCATTTCCACCTTGTTACTCCCATGTTTGATTGTTTGGGGGGTTGCCTAACAGATTCTTACATTCTCTATATTGTATTGACATTTCCTATTTCCTTTGTCTTCCTTTTTTCAAATTTATTTTATTATTTTATCAGAAATAATTAAAGTAACTTGTTAAGAACTTCATTGCACTGGTCAGGGTCTCCAACACACAGCACATTAGAAAAATATTATTGGCCCAGTTTTAATTATTTTATCAAATAATTATTTCATTTTTTTTTCTTGTCTTTTTTGGTTCTTCTTACTATATTCACTGTTATTTCTGTTATTCTTGTTAAATATGTTCATTCTGGGTTAGAGTATCATTTTTTATTCTTGATTTTTTTTTTTAATTTCAAAATGATGTCTCTTGAAGTGACTTTTTCCCCTAATATTTGCTGAGTGAAGCTTTCAATCTGGACTTTACTAATTTTATGCATATTTTGTAAATTATCTTATAAAATCCTCCCACACATGTTCTCTGCTGTGAATTAGTCGTCTGTATTTATGATTTGTCTCTTACAATTTGTTCTCTTAAGGATTTTTTTCTTTGGAGATACTTTCCTGAATAAGTTTATGAGATTTATTTCAGAGGTAGATCTTTCACCGGGTATAAAGATGAACCCAAAATTCAGTGTTCTCTTGCATCTCATTATATCTCTTATTTTATGGACAACTTTAAGGAATATACCACTATACAGATTTTTACTATAAAATATAGCAGTGATTGTGAAATTCATCACAGAAGAGAAAAAAATGTTATCTTTGAGTTATTAGATACATAGACTGTAAAGATTTTTGCTATATATTCATATAGCTTCATTAGTGTTGTAATGTATGTTACACAATCCTTAGTAGTGTGCAAAAATATTGACTTGCATTTTTCCCAGGAACTGTGATTTTCTGTTAAAGACATTAGAACAGTGGGAAGCAACCATTTATACAACATAAATAAACTTTAACCAGAACATTTTATTAAAACCGATTTCAGTTTCATCCTCCATGCTGGACAATCAACTTATAGTAGCACTTTGATATAAACAGTATGTAAGGCTTTGCCATGAAAAGTTTTTCAAAGTCCTAATTTAGCATTTTTTAAATATAGAAATCCTTATATATTAATGTTTATCAAAGACTAAAAGTACTTGCTTTTACTATGAATATTTTTTCAAAAGTAAGAATAAAGATATAAGGTGGGATGAAGTGAAAAAAAATTTCAATAATATTGACTGTTATAGATGTAGTGTCTTGAATTTTAAGTGTATAATTATATCTCATACTGTAATTCTTTAAATTCTTACCTTCCTTGGACTTTTATTCCTATACAACACTAACTGAATCTCTCATAGCCTTAGTTTCTTCATGTAAAAATGGGACTAAACATACATACTCTCTAAATTCGTTAGTATTTCATGAATATAAATTAACCTGGTCAGGTTATATTAAATGGTTTATAAGTCATTATTTTGGATCATTATCAAAAGTAATTATTATAAGTAATATTTTCATTGAACAACTAGTTAGTGATCACTGACTTAAGCCAAGTGGAAGGTTAGAGTCTGGGGATTATTCTGTGAATGGGAAAGACACGGTACAGCCAAAGTGTATTTCATTATGGCCATTATAGTCAGCTATCATGATATCCAGCTTTAGGCAATACAGAAAATAATTTAAAATGTACAGTTTTTTTTAAAGATTATTTATACATACAAACTGGGGTACAGGCCAGAGGTGCGGGGCGGCGAGAGGGCTCACCAGAGACAGAGTGGGGAGCAGAACAGGCAGATCAGAAGTACACTGCTGAGGGGAACAGCGGGCGAGGCAGGAGAGGTCTGCTGCACCGTGTGGGATTCTCCCTGGCTGGGTGTCGAACTCGCATCGCGCGCTGCCAACAGCTCCACAGCGCAGTGCTCAACTGCTGCGCCACCAGGGAGGCCCAAAATGTAGTTTTGATGTGCTAAAAAGTGAGGATGTGATAGCCTAAAAAGAATAATAGGAAGACCCTTTTTAAACAAGCTTGTTAGAGAAGGATTCTCAGGGAAGTTATGTTCACTCTGTGACTTTTAGAATGAAAATCATCCATATAAAGATTAGAGACCAGAATTATACAGAGATATGGAAAAAGAACTTCAAGGTCACCACCACTACTTACATGAAATAAATATATCTCTGTACTTTTTAGGGGGCATGGGGAGGAGCTACTTGAAGAACAGTATACCTGAAGTTAGTATAGTTAGGAGGGAACAAAACAAAGTTGAGTAAGTATGCACAGATCAAATCATGAAAAATTTTGCAAACTTTCCTAAAGAAATTTTATTTCAGTTTCAGTGAGAAGCTATTCAAACATGGAGAAAACATAATCTATTTTATGTTTTGCAATATTCTTTAAATGCTGAGTGAAAAGAGAAAAGAATAGGAGAAAGAGTGATAAAGTGATATTGGTGGTTTGAATTAAAGCAAATGGTAGTTTGGGTTAGTGACATGACAGCTGTGATGGAGAGGAGTGAATAACTTTGAAATACTTCTGATGTAGAAGTGAGGGCTTAACTTCTAAGCTTATAATCACATAGCGTACAAGCCTCTAATGATGGATCAGGTAGATCAGAGCATATATGAGTGATCACTACAAGGGTTCTGGTTTTTGCCCCTAGGTGAATGATGATATAATTTGCTTTGATGGGGAACGTTTGATGAGGATAGATTAAAAAAAAAGGAAATAAAAATTTCTAACATGGTAATGCTAAATTTGAAGTCTCTAGAAAGCATGCAAATAGTTTTCAAGTAGGTAGATACATTCATAAATTCATGAATACATCCAGGAAAGGTCTAGTATAAGAATGCTCATTTAAAATCATTCATATTTGGGGCCTCCCTGGTGGTGCAGCAGTTGAGCGCTGCGTTGGGGAGCTGTCGGCAGCGCGCGATGCATGTTCAACGCCCAGCCGGGGAGAATCCCACATGGTGCGGCAGACCTCTCCTGCCTTGCCCGCTGCTCCCCTCAGCAGTGTATTTCTGATCTGCCTATTCTGCTCCCCGCTCTGTCTCTGGTAAACGCTCTCGCCGCCCCACGCCTCTGGCCTATACCCCAGCTTGTATGTATAAATAAATAAATCTTAAAAAAAATAAAATAAAATCATTCATATTTAGTTAACTTTTATGTACAAAAAAAGTGTGTAGATGAGAAAACCTGTAGCAGTTGTACCAGGATATAGCCTTAAATCATCAAATAGCGTAGAAGAACAAGAAATCAACAACAGGGGCCTCCCTGGTGGTGCAGCGGTTAAGTGCTGAGCTGTGGAGCTGTCGGCAGCAGCGATGTTCATTCGACACCCAGCCTGGGAGAATCCCACATGGTGCGGCAGACCTCTCCTGCCTCACCCGCTGTTCTCCTCAGCAGTGTATTTCTGATCTGCCTGTTCTGCTCCCCGCTCTGTCTCTGGTGAAGCCTCTCGCCACTCCACACCTCTGGCCTGTACACCAGCTTGTATGTATAAAGAAATAAATCTTTAAAAAAGGGCCTCCCCGGTGGCGCAGCAGTTAAGCGCTGCGCTGTGGAGCTGTTGGCAGCGGCGACGCGAGTTCGACACCCAGCTGGGGAGAATCCCACATGGTGCGGCAGACCTCTCCTGCCTCGCCCGCTGCTCCCCTCAGCAGTGTATTTCTGATCTGCCTGTTCTGCTCCCCACTCTGTCTCTGGTGGACCCTCTCGCCACCCCACGCCTCTGGCCTGTGCCCCAGCTTGTATGTATAAATAAAAAAAAAATAAATCTTTAAAAAATAAATAAATAAATAAAAATAAATCTTAAAAAAAAAGAAACCAACAACAGATGTTGAAAAGTTAAAGTCTCTAAGTTATGAAATTGAATGGTGTATTATCTTAGAAGTCGAGACATAGAATGGTTTTTCAACAGTAGTCATTAAATCTAAATAGTTAAATATATACATATATGACATATAGACACATACATTACATATCTGTGTACATATATACAAACAGATATATTTCTATACGCATTACATTGGGTCTGAGTTATATGATTTCTTTTAACTAGCAGTATATATGAAAGAGTTAACCCTGAAGATTTGAGAAGTTGTTTTAAACTGCATTAGGTACTTTTCATGCTCTACTTGAACTCCTGCTCTCAGTCTGAGTTCCCAAAAGAAATGCACGTAAAGCAGATTTACACAGAATGCAGGTGCTAGAGTCAAGCACAGTTGAACCCAGTTGGACAGAACAGAGCCACAGCCATAGCCAACCTGGAGGTATGTCTGAGAATTTTTGAGTTTTGGGAATCATTTATTGCAGAAGTAAAAGTTAATGAATGCAGCAGTGAGACACTCAGACAGTCATAGAACTAGTAAGAAAAAGATCTTTCAATTGACTCCCGGCTGGCTGACTGCAGAGTCACCATTTGAAAATGTAACATTCTTTTGCATTGTCTCTAATTCAATAAAAGTGAAATTTGGAGGTCTTTCGTTTAAACAATTTTACATTTATTTGTTCATCACTAAAATTTATATTGAGACTATAAGTGTGCTCAGCTCTGTGCAATTATAAAAAATGTAAAATCAAACAAATTAGTGTCCCTGCCCTCAAAAGACGAAACAAAAATCTCAATGCCAAATTTTTCCATTTCAGCATATTAACTCATAAATATAGAACTATACTAATGACCTGAATGTTCTAGGCCTTCTTCTTTGAAATCAATTCTATGGAGAAAAGTGAAAACTAATTACAAACTGGTTTATTGTGTGACTTTGTATTTTCTTTTAAACAAAACTTAGATTTAAGCAAACTTAAGGATGCTTTAAATAAAAATATATAGCATTCGTTTCTTGCAATGAATGTACTGAACTGTTGATTTTAATCATCTAGTCAAGACATTTTATTTATTAGAGGAAGAATGCAAGGTTTAAATTGTCAAGCAATGTAAAACTAAGTTACAGTGGCATAACTTAGAATCTGGCATTAGTTGAGCTAAGTCCAAAGACAACACATTTATCCACATTGACACAGTGCTGCCTTGTTTATGAGGGAAACTCAAGGTGTGGGGACTTGTTCTTGATCACATAAAGATTTACTAAATGCCCCCAAGAAAATTTTCTTCAATGAGGATTCCTGGTATTTTTGTATGGCCATCATAACTAGAGCACCTATTCCTTGCCATTATGGGAGGCAACATACTGTACATCTGAACCTAGGGGCCAGTGAAACAACTTCCAATGACTAAATTGGTTTACTTCACTACACAAGTGTACATATGTGTCTACATATCCCTGATTTAAACTTAGTCAGGTAAAGACTAAGTGTTTATTCTGTGGTGTGATATTAAAGGATCACTTCCTGTGCCCCTCCTCACTTCTGACTTAGAGAAAAATTATTTTTGGTTTTGTAACAGTAATTATCTGGCATAGCTCTGTGAATTCCTTGGATAACTGTTCAAATCTTTTTATTTCTTTTAGGATTTATTCATTTATACATACAAGCTGGGGTGCAGGCCAGAGGTGTAGGGTTGGTGAGAGGATTCACTGGAGATAGTGGGGAGCAAAACAAGAGGATGGACTGAAATACACTGCTGAGGGGAGCAGTGGGTGAGTCAGGAGAGGTCTGCTGCACCATGTGGGAATCCCCCTGGCTGGGGCTTGAACTCATACTGCAGTGGCTGCCAGGTAGCTTCAAAGGCTGAGACTTAACCCCTTGTACCACCAGGGAGGCCCCCAATCCTTTTATTTTCATATGGAAATGGAGATAAGACTTTGTTTTAGGAAATCAAATTTCTATTTTTATATATTGTATTTTTTAATTGAGGTGACATTGGGTTACAGCACTGTATGTGAGTTATGGGTGTAGATTTGCATTTATTTCAATAATATTCTTCATATGATTTTGTTCTTGCATCGTTATACATTGCCACTATGTTTGTCTTTGTTTAAACATTCTTTGCTAGGTGCTCAATTAAAAAATGGTAGCAGTAAATAATAACAACGTTTACTTTGTGTTATCTTCCCAACTGAGTAGAGAAAGTATACCATGCCAATCATAAATTCTAAAAATGACTTATTAAAAGTAAACGTCTGGCTATATTTACATAATATATTTTCTACAATTTAACTTCTTGTATCTCTTTAAATGACAAAATTTTTGTAATATCATATGCTAAAGGAAGGTAAGAAAGTTCATTAACTCTTTAATAAAATGTTTGGAAGATGTCTTCAGTTTTATAACTTATTATAGATGCCAAATAGCTTCTTTGAAATCTTATATGACATGAAAAATAATAATCTACTTCAGATGTTTGCAAACATTTTTTTCTTTAAGCATCCAGATAGCAAATAATTTAGTCTTTGTGGTCCATATGGTCTCTGCCACAACCACTAAATTCTGCCCTTGTGGCATAAACCTGATCATAGACAATACTTAAATTAATGAATGTGGCTGTGTTCCACTAAAATTGTACTTATAAGAACAGGCAAGAGGCCAGATTTTTCCTTGGGGCCATGTTTTGCTAACCACTGATATATATTAATTAGTTCTCTATGGTAATCTGTTTCATAAAACATATACATATACTTGCATAGTCAACAAAGCCACTAAGCTATTTTACTAGATTTTTTTTTTTCCTGCTAGCCATTCTGCTGAGTTTCTTGGCTGCTCCTGATTCTTAAAGCAGTAGTTTATACGAAGGACTAGAGTTAAATAGTCTAAGTTCAAATACTAGCACTATAGCTTATTCAAAAATATAAACTCGAGCTTGTATTTATCTTTTTTTAAGCTGTCATTCTGTTCATCTATCCTGTGATGATAATAAAATATTTGTCACCTATATATTACATACTATTTTGAGAGATAATTCACTTAAGTAGTATAAAGTGCTAAATTCAAAGCTTGAAAAATAATAAGTACCTTATTAACATAAAGTACAGTTGTTGCATATTTATTAATTCTCTAGTTTATTTAGGGAATAGTGGCCATAATCTCAAGAAAGTGAAGAGATTGTAGGTTATGAAAAAAAAATATTTCTGAAAGTGTAGAATTGAATTAATGCTGATATATTTTTTTCTGACATTAGTTATTTGAAAACTGAAAAAAGGGTTTGAAAGAAAAGTTTCCAAGGTAGCAAGCCTCAAATGCTTATTTTATATTCTGAAGGAACAAAATATTAGCACATTATTTTTCATAAATTCTGATTACTGTGATTTCTTTTCTATCTAATTTTTATTTAAAACATGTTTGCATGAAAAGGAAACAGCAAAGGTCACATTATTGAAATATAGTTTCACAATAACAAGTGATTGCATGGAATTAAAATCACTAGTAAGCAGGAATAACAAATAGGGACTACAAAATGAATGTGTATTTGAATACATCACTGAATTTTATCAGTGAAGAGGCCGAATGATTAGAGTCTATCTTTTAAAAATTATTTTACTTGAGCAACATTCATATCAATGGAGTAGAAAACACAGTCATCAAAATATCAACACTCATATTACTTGATATCCTGGAAGGATTTCCATCAAAGCAGAATGTGCACAAAATATTGGTGTGTTTCCTAACACAAAGCCCCGATGATGTGTTCTGTTAGTAAAGTGAACCTGCCAAAAGCAGATCAATATGGGGATGGGTATCAGTGCTGAAGTATTCACTAATGACTATCCTAGGTCCCAGGGCAGTTGAAGAAGAGCAAATTGTATCTTAATAAGAATTTTACAGGTCAGTAATGACAATGAAATATAGAGCATAATGTAGAGAGTTTCAAAGTCATTTTTATCATGGAATTCAATCACTAACATTTTATAAGATTGATGGAGTCTTAGAGTCTAACAAATCTTTTTTAATGTCCAATATGCTACCACATAACAAGGTAAAATATGATTAAAATAATTTTAATTGTTTTAAAATTTGATTTGGCACTAGGGTTTCGGAAAAGTACAACTCCAGGGATCTTCTTTACACGAGAGTCCAGATAAATATTAACCACTATAAAATCAGGGGTGAAATGTCCATAGATCACCATATATTCTCTACATATATTGAATGGTGTCCTTTTAGTGGTATGCAATATAGAAGGCTTGTTTGGCTGCAAGATTAAGGAAAACACGCAAAAATTTACTGATACATGATGGAATATAATTTTATACAAACCAAATGGAAAGGTAGTAGGGCACCTCTCAATCATCAGAGACAAAGGTTACTTTGATTTTGTTTTCCCTCCATAACACATCACATTGACCTTATGGTTCAAGGTGGAGGCTCAATTTTCAAGAACCATCACCACATTCCAACAAACAGGAAGGAAAAAACATTTTCTGAACACTGCATGCAACTCTTAAATACCCTTGGTAAAAACATAATAACAAGGTCACATTAGGATGCAAGAGAAACTGGGAAATACCATTATATTAGGTCAAAATCAGAATGTGCTCATGTAGAGTTTGGGTTCTAACATTAAGGAAGAAAAAGAAAACAAACATGGGAAATAATTAGCACTCGCTCCTACAGTTATCATAACTCATGTATCGATGTTTAATGAAAGATAAACATCTACAGGATTAGGCGAAATTATATATAAATGTGTATATGTGTAAATATATTTGTGTGTGCATGGAAATATATACTACTATATAGTAGAGTTTGGGACACTTCCCAAATGTATGGTATAATGATTAGAAAATAAATTCAATACAAAAATTTTTAAATTACACAAGTTTAGAAAGACAATATCCAAAATATATACTTCATTTTCAAAGTAAACAATGGCGGGTTGAATCCTTATTGCTTACACTGGTCAACAGTGAGATTGTTACTGACTTAAAAAGACCCTAATCTGTAGTATCTTGGTGTGCAGAACATGAATATAACACTGAAAAATTTTTATTAGCTCTCGTTTTGAAGATATTTCATTTAATTCATTTTATGTTTCACCGTGTAAATTTATCCAGTAGGACTGCAACAAAATCCTAAATCAGCCTAGATGACATGATATTGCATCGCGTTGCATAACAGCATCATGCACACATCATCTAGAGTTGATTGCATCGTTTTTTGATGTAATGCAATACTACTGCCAGGCAGCTGCTGAGGTAAGCTGACGTTAGCAGTGCACTAGAGAAAGTCCTGTCAGAAAGGTTGAACACTGAAAATATGTCAGACTTTGTGTGAAACAGTTTAAGCTACTGTTCCATAGAACTATTATTATTTTATCCATTTAGGCACAATACAGAACAGTCATGCCTCGAATGTGTGTTAATAGAGTGGACAATGTCTGTTCTCTTTGTGGGGAAGTGAGATTTGCTAACCAGAAGAAAAGTATCACTTCTCAAGTGAAGAAGACTTCTCATCTTTCCTTCGGATACAAGATTGGTGACCAAGACAAGCCTTGGGTCCCACATATATGCTGTGCTACATGTACAACAAAGCTTTGACAGTGGTTCAATGGCAAAAGACCATCAGTGCCGTTTGCAGTCCCCATGGTGTGGAGAGAGCCAAGCAACCACATAAAAGACTGTTACTTCTGCTTGGTTCCTCCTCTTCCCAGTGGAATAACGCAGCAAAAGAAGCTGAGAGTAGTCTATCCAAACATTCCGTCTGCATTGAGACCAGTTCTGCATGGTGAGGGACTTCCTGTTCCAGATCCTCCAGCAGAATATTCTCTTGATTCATCTGATGAGGACAAGGGTGAGCTGACCCGTTCTTCTCCTGTTCCATCAGCATGCAGTGATCCAGATTTTTACTGTGGTGCATCATCAACCCCACACAGACTAACACAGGAAGAACTCAATGACCTGGTTTGTGATTTGGACTTCTCCAAGAACAATGCAGAATTACTAGGCTCAAGACTCCAACAATGGAATCTTCTAGAAGATGTCACAATTATTTTAGATAGAAAACTTCAGCAGTTGGAGCCTTTTTCAGAAAGGAAAGTACTCTAGTATTCTGTTCCGAAATCGAGGGCCTCATGAATGTCTTAGAAATCACTCATGACCCACAAGAATGCAAACTATTTCTAGACTCTTCGAAAGTGAGTCTTAAGGCTGTGCTTTTGCACAATGGAAACCGTCTTCCATCTATTCTATTCCTGAACAGTTGTATAAGAGACAAGCGAAGAAATCTAAGAACTAGTCTATGACTTGATTTTTTACAGGTGTTAACCGTAGGCCTATTACTATTGGCATGCATTTCGTGATGTAAACATCAATTTATTGCAGTTAACAACAACAACAAAAAACTAGAGCCAAAATTATAATTTGACTGTCATATTCATGTTGAGCACATACAAATTAATAGGAAATGACTAATTTTATTTTAGTAACATGCATTTTGTAAAAAATTGTTGACCAGTGTTATCACTTTTACCTGTACATACATCTGCTGCTCTCTTAACCTTTTAAGAACCCTTGTGATTGTATTCAGTCCACAGGGATAATTCAGGATAATTACTCTCTTTAATGAATCTAACTCTACTCTATTTTCCACCAGTGGAATTACAGCTAGTAAAATGGAGGAGGAAAGCAAATAATCAAGACCAAGTGCAACGTTAAATGTGAGATGTAAGGTTACACATCATCACTTCTGCTCATATACCATTGGCAAAAGTTTAACAATGTGATCACAACCTTAAGAAAAACTTGGAAAGTTAGTCTAGCTATGTGCCTAAGAAGAAAGAAAATAGTGGATTTTGTCTGACGGTCAGCAGTCTTTACAATTGTGTACCTTTTATAATAATATCAGTTATACCTGTGAATCATCTATGTTAGGCTACTTTCTAGAATGAATCATATGTAGTAGAGGTAGAATTATTCTTCAATGAATGAAGACAACCTCTGAGACCATGGTAAATCAACTCATGCTGAAGCATACAAGCTATTTCAGGGCAAGGTGGATACTGCAAAGAAATTAGAGGAAATATTAGGAAGAATAAAAAGTGATATGTAGAACAAATAAAAGTGCCCACTTTGGAATGTTTTACAACCAGGAATGTAATAATTATATTGATCTAACTATGAGCTAAATATTAATAACTATATAAAATGTGAAGAATAAGTAGCAAATCCAGATATAAATGACCTTGTTAGTTCTTTGCAACAGATAGGGCCCATGCATTTCTGGGTCATTCTCTGATAATGAAAGAACCTTTTAACTCTCATGAGAAAACTATTTATTAAAAACAGTTAGGTTCAAAATGTTTATTTCATGAGAATAAAGGTAGAGTTTGCCATACACACTGTTCTATCTTCAACAGTCAAAATGTATCTGGAACATAATTGTTCCTCAATAAATATTTGTTAAATGAGTAATTGATTAAGAGAAACAACAATACAATCCATATAAAATTTACAGAGCTATTGCTCTGTAATGGTGAGTGAATTGATCATGCATATATGTCTGCATAATACATACATGCATGGATATATAGAACAGTGCATAGATAGAAGGATACATAGATGGAAAAAATATACAGAATTAAATTTAGGGTGGCATATACTGGAGAGAAGAACTAGATGTATGAAACCTATATATAGAAGGGTGCAGGTATAATGGAGCAATGAGTATTGGTCAGATTATGGTGAATCAATAAATAACTTAAATCTCAAATCTAATATACCATGGGAAATTGCAGTATAGAAAATAATGGTATCCTACATCATCTGGATTTTTCAGGTAATAGTAAATTTTATTATAACAGGATACTATCAAAAGGAATTTAAAAATTGGTCCTAATGATTGAAATTTACTTAATCTTATTTCCAAATAATGGATGTTATCTTTATTATAAAGTTTAATGAGTAACATGGGAATAAAATAAGGTATGCAAAGATACTAATCTCAAATAATATTAAATATGCTGAGCATGTTGCATACAATCAAAATCATAGCATATTTTTAATTTCAATGACATTACAATTTAATTCACAAATATTTGAGTACTGTAGTTTTCTATTGCTTCTGTAACAAATTACCATAAACTTAATGGATCAAAACCACATACATTTATTGTCTTGCATTTATGGAAACCATTCCTTGACTGTGATCTCTTCCTGTATTTTCAAAGTAGGTTGAATCCTTCTATACTGTATCACTCCTACCTGAATTTCAGGGATTCTCTTATACCTTTAAGGACCCGTGTGGTTGCTTTCAGTCCACGGTAACAACAGGTTATAACTACAATTTTTTTTTTTTAGGAGCTGGGCGATATCAGATAAGCTACTTTTATTATATTTATTAACTTCATTGCACTGTCCTTATAAAGTGACATATTCACAGATTGTGGGGATTACAATGCAGACCTTATTGTGAAGATATTATTTAGTTTATTACAGTTATGATTGCTATATGAATTTTTTCCTAATTTTCACATTCTAAATATCAATATATTATAATCTCAATACATGGCTAAATAGCTAAGAAGTAATTAAGAAGGAACCTTGTGAGATTATTTAATTGATAGACTAAAGCCAACTGGCCTAGTCCCAGATTTCATCATGGTTTTTATGCTCTGTCTAAACAATCTATGATTAGAATCTAATATGATTAGAATCTATGAAAAAAATGAATAAAGTTGTCATGGGAAAGTAGAAATTTATCTTTCAATGCATTTCATTTTTAAAAAATTAATGTAGATGAAACATCTCAATACATTCATCTTTCCCATGGGTGTAGTCCAATTGCCAAAAAAATCACTTAATATAAATGTTTATGTCAGAGTTCTCCAATAAAACAGAATGAATGACAGAGAGAGAGAATGTATTTTAAGTGATTGTGGAGATTGGCAAGTCTGAAATTAGCAGGGCAATCTAGCAAGAGTCAATGTTAGTGCTGAGTACAAAGGCAGACTGGAGACAGAATGCCTACCTCTTTAAGGGACCTCATTATGTTCTCTTATGGACTTCTTAGACAAAGTCTATCCACATCACAAAGGAAAAGCAGATTTATTCAAAGTTTCCTGAATTAATTTTTTTTAAAGATTTATTTATTTATACATGCAAGCTGGGGTACAGGCCAGAGGTGTGGGGCGGCGAGAGGGTTCACCAGAGATAGAGTGGGGAGCAGAACAGGCAGATCAGAAATACACTGCTGAGGGGAGCAGCGGGTGAGGCAGGAGAGGTCTGCCGCACCATGTGGGATTCTCCCTGGCTGGGCATCGAACTTGCATCTCACGCTGCCGACAGCTCCACTACGCAGCGCTCAACCGCTGCGCCACCAGGGAGGCCCTCCTGAATTAAATTTTAATCACATATTAAAACATACATTCACAGAAGATCTAGAATGATGTTTGATCATATCTGAGTACTATAGGCTAGCTAATTTGATATATAAAATTAACCATCACAGTAAGGGATTGGGGTGGAAGGAATAAAAGGAGATGAGTATGCCCATCATAGCAAAGAAGGATGAAGGCAACTGAAGTAGAATCAATTTTTTTTTTTTATGGTATAGAGAATATTTAACTAAAAAAAAAAAATCTCTATTTTTAAGAACTTTTATTTCATAAATGAATAGCAGGCAAGAAATCAAAGTTCTTACCAAAATTGGTCCAACATTCTGACATCTAAGCTAATCAAGTGCTATCCATACACTAGGTATATACCCCAGATTGGGTACCTAAATCAATAATGAGACAAAATGTCTGCATGGAGCTTACCTTCTCCAGATGCAGTGAGATAGTTCATTTCCTGGTTTATCTATCCTAAAGCAAACCTCCAGGATTCAAACATATTCAAATTCACCTCAGTAGTTCCTCTCAGTCACACTCCAGGGTATTACTTTAACAGGATCTAAATCTCTACACTTTAATGACAGCTCAAGCAATTAACATCCCCTAAAGGGAATCTAAATGCAAACAGCTTATTCAAAGCAATATCCCTGAAGGAGACTTTAAGCACCTAACCTCTAAGGAACAACTTATGCAAACAAGTATCTGTTGAAGTAGTTTACCCTTAATAAATATTTATTCAAACTAATACCCTCAAGCGAATTCTAAAGTCTTGCTATCACCCTACACACACCCTATCACCCTACACACACTCTCACCCATGCACACACATTCAAACATATGCACACACAAATGGGATAACTTAAATTTTCTCAAACAGAATGGAAGGAACAGGATGAGAAACACATAAAATCTCATATATCTTAAATTACTGGCCTATCAAAATATGCAAAACAAGATATTTCATTTTTTCTTATGTATTTAAATACAGATTTTGTTTTGGGTCACTGAGGTATTTTATTGTGCATTCAAAACCACTGGGATCTTAAACATACCCATACATGCATTTTTTTTTTCACTTTGACACACATCAACACACACCATAGGACATTTATTATTACTCCTTCCAGGTCCTACATTTGACTTCCACAGTGTATGCTGAAGGTTTGGTTTGATTCACTAAAGGTAGGATAAAAACACTAACCCTCTGAGATTTTTTTTATAGGATTTAACATTCAAAAATGGCTTTCATGTTGTGATGTGATTATGCAAGTAGTGTCTGAAATTGAAATCAATGGTTGCTATTTATTCTTCAATTAGTTTTTTATTCAAAGTGGAAATGGAATATCATTAAAGATACACACATATTCACAGGTAGCAATTAAAAAGAGATAGACTTAAAGATTACAAAGAATAGGCTTTCAATCTGATATCTGAGTATAGAATTGGAATAAATCCTGAGAGTTGCAATATTTCGTTTAAATGAACTGATATCCTATTAAACAAAATTTGATCCTTAAAAAAATATTAACTAGAACTTGGCATTAAATATGTGAAAAACTAAATAACAAATACATTATAATTGAATACTACTTTATAACATTTATATAATTCATTATTTTTTCATAAGGTAGTCCATCAGTTTGAAGGATGATGGATTAGATTGTTAGTTATTGAATGTCTAATCAGAAAAAAAAATAGTAGTTTCCATGTTTTATTAATTTAAATATAGAAAAAGTTATCAATTATTCTTCCCATTTTAGACAAACTTGTCAGGCACAAAGGAAATAATACCATATGCCATCTGGGTTCTTCTAGGCTTGCAAATAATGAAACAAGCATCAGACAGATTGATGAGAGGGACAGTTAAAAGAAGTTTAATAATAGCATGTATACACCTGGTTTAAATGGGAGAGAACCAGCATGATTGAGTAACTTCCCACTTGACTTTGCCATAATTAGCTTAGCTATGACAATAGAAGTTTCTGGTGAAGAAAGAGGAGAGGGTCAGTAAGTAAGTTTACCAAGGAAAGCACAATAAACTTAAGTTCTGCCTTCTTTGGAGTGAGATAGAGTTTAGGTCTTCCCAGTGCATAACTCTGCAGAAAAGTTTATAGGTAAATGTCTTTTACAAAAGCAAACTCCACCCAACTGTCAGAGTCCCTTTCATGAAGTCAACCTTTTCCTAACAAGAATATTTTGGAATGGCATACTTTCACATATTCAAAAATGTGAAGCCACACAATTGGTGCTAGTAGAAACTAATATTATTCTCCAAAGATTATACATGATCACATTTTATGGGATATACTGAATCCGGTTTGGAATCCAAGAGGCTCAGTTTTTGTCTAAATGAGGAAAGAATTCAATGTCAAGACCAGAATTTGGCAGAAAAGCAAGAAATGAATTGTCAGATAAGGAAGACAGGAAAGTTCTCTGACCAGAGATGGGTCCAGAGTGAGTAGCTAGTGGGTAGCTGCTGTTTAACTGGGGAGTTAGACTTTTATGGGTTAACTGCAGGGGGCGGGGTGGATGTCCCTCACTAATACTCTGCTTTTTCTTTTGGTTGATTAGATGGTACCACTTGGGGTTGTTTGTGCCATTGGGTCACACACCCTCCCTGTTCTTGAGACTTGTTTATCAGAAAGCCCAGATAGTACAAACTGGAGCCCTCCATAACTGCCTGCCTGCAAAGCAGCTAACTTTCTCAAATATGTTTATACACAATCATTTCTATAGAGATTAGCCCTTGAACAACAACAACAAAAAAAATGTATCTGAAAATCTTCCATATATAGGATCCTTGAACAGATAAAATTGAAATGAAACTCTTGGAGTTAGTTACTATTTTAAATTTATTTAGTGAAATTTGAACATTATTCTCATCTTTTCTAGAATTCCCTTACTACCTGGGCTCCATATCAGTGTGTGTCATTCTCATAGAACTCTCCACACTATTCCAGTTTCCTGTTACACAGATATTTTTGTTAAATGCTGCTAAATTTTTAGTGGGTATCATAAAGAAATAAATACAGATGTTGAATTATCATGCTATTGTAGAGTTGGTCTTTCCCAAGATCTTTACACTTGCTTTTACCAACACGTTCAGAATAGGCCTTTCTATTAGGTATCAACTTGGTATATGAACTAAAGTCAGTTGAGGTCTAGTGTGTCTGAGGAGAAATTGATAAAATTACTTAAATAATATAGATTACCTAAATTTAGATACAGCTCAATTGAAAAAATAGTTTTATCGGAAAAACCTATGTCAAGGCAGGGCACACATTTAGAAGCAAGGTTTTGTGATATGAAATCATCCCTCCTTGTCCAGTGGGACCCCATTCTCTCTCCTTGTGCCTCAGGCCACTTCACTCAGGACATAAAGTCCCAATTTGTCCCATTTCCTTTAATATGTACAACCATGTAAATTCTCCATACATATTTTATTATTAAACTATTTTCTCCCACTAATCTTTTGGATGCTAATCTGTTTGCTAGTCTAGCCTAAGAAGAACCTAGATGGGTAGGGTAATGTTCTGCTGTATTCTGACGTTTACCTGAAGCCTATGCAATGTTTTAAATATGATTTCAATAAAAAAAAAAAGTTGTTCCATTCTCCTCAAATAACTGAATGAATCATTTTGTGAATCCCATACACAAAATATGAAATAAATGAAACTGATAAGAAAATACTAGAAGGTGAAGATGTTACTTTAGCTAAAAACCTATTTCCTTTCTGGAAAGATATTATTTTAAGAGAGAGACTTAGAAGACAATGCTCCTAACTTGGAGATTAAGTAAGGAAAATATGACCATGAATAAAGTAGAAAGTGCTTTTTTTCCCTCTGAGTCATAGAAATACCAGTACTTATATCCCTTGTAGTCTGAACATATTTATAGTTATCACATTAAGAATCAAATCTTTTTTTTTTTTTTGGGTCAGGTATGGCTATTGAGGGAGAGAGGGCAGAACCTAAGAATAGTAAATTTCTAAAACTGCTTACTTAAAATTATTCTTGACTACAAAGATAGCAAGATCTTGAGGCATATTTAATCTAATATACTAGCTTTGAAGTCAGTTTTCAATGCTTTTCACATTACATCTTGACACTATTCAGTATATACTCAATTCTCTGTAACTTATATATGTGTTGAGCATGTTTATTCAGGTTTATAGAAATGCACATGCATATATGTGTCCATATGCAACACACATACCTATACTGATATACATGAATGTATATGTATACATGCTATTTATTAATTATTGTGGATTTCTTAGTTTCTTGTAATAATAAAAATATAGAACTATTCATAATGAAGAATGAATTGCTGCAGTCTCTAGACTTTTTGTGCTGTTATATTTTCTTAGTTATTTGAAGAATTAGTTTTGCTCATAATAGATATCATAAGTTTTCTTTTAATTTATCATCAGTATAATTTACTGGGAAGACCAATATGTCTATGGAAAGTATGTTAGGATGAGGACTTCCCTTAATTCATTACAATCTGACATACTGGCCAGGTAATCTGGCCAGTAACCCAAATTATAAATTTATCTTCATGGTTTCATTGATATGTAGTTCAAAATTTCCTGTTATACAATGTTATACAGACTATACTTTATATAACATACGATTCATTTTCTTTGCTGATATCTAACATTTATTCTAAATTTTCTCAATTCACTTATTAGAATGTTTGCTAGTAAAACTAAATTTCGACTAAGTAAACTGTTGATGTTCTCATTTATTGAATAAAATTTTATTTTCTCCCTTCTTGTTCCTCCCTCCCAAAATGTGTGGGTTTGTCATAAATCAAATGAATATGTCAACTCTCTACTGAGCTATAAGTCAAACATAAGACTATCACATGTTCTTCAATCCATTCAAGAAGTTTCATCATCCTTTCAAAAAGTTCCACAGAAAGCTTTGAAAACTGAGCATTCTCACCTCTTTTTCTTAAATGTAGAATATTATGTAATGGATATTGCTGATTGATCTTTTTAAAAGCATAAAAAATCATCTACTTCCAATTGTTTTTTTAAAGAACTCTTAGAGGGAAAATGAAATAAGGTAAAGCATGTGCTTTTTTTTTTGCCAGAATTACATATGTGAAAAATCTATAACTCACAAATATCATAATTTTAAGTGAGTTATACGCAGGTGCATTCCATGATTGGGATAACACAGAAGGCTCTCAATATTTTGAAAGAATTTATTTTTGTCCTCTATGCTTTAACTCTGTTTTCATTCATTTCCAACTATATTTTCCTAGAGTTATTTGCTTATTGATTTGAACTGAGTGTGTTGTTGGCAGGATGAATTACATGAGGAGGTAGACTTCATATATTGTACCAAAATTTGGCACAGTATTTTTCTCTTTTATATTACTAACAGAATATAATATTGGATCACACCTTGACTACTTGTGGAAGTAAAATAGTAATACTGGTGCTCCAGTTATCAAACACAATGACATATAAATTGTCCCATTACATTAGTTTCTTGTTTTTTTAAGAATAGAACATAAACCAGCCACTCTTCTCAATGGTATTTTATGGAACTTATATCTTGAACATATTTTTATGGTCAATTTCTGAATGTTATCAGTTCTATACTTTTGACAGTTAGCTTTTATTCTTTGTTGTTTTAAAATAATTGAAAGATGGTATTGGTCATAGCGCTATATATGATTCAGAAATATAGAATCCTACCTTTTCAGGTGTATGTTACCATACCATGTATTATTTTTATTACCTTGTTAATTAGAACTCATTTCATATATCTTCCTGTTTCACTTTGTTTTTTGAATTTTCTATTTAAGATCCAATTATTTAATTGCTGATTTCAATATTTCATATTTGAGCCCTTAAAATACAGCTGACAAAGCAGATGGAGGAATATTGGACATCTAGGAGGACAGATGTATTCAATAGAAAGCTCAGGATGACCACAGCAACTAATTAGATCTCCTGTGGGGAATGGTCTGCCCTTGGAATACTTTGGCATCCTTGTTGCTTAAAAACTTTGGAACAGAACTCTGACCCGTATTGTTAGAACTAACTTTGAATATGTGTTCTCTGCTTTTCAGAGTGTATTTTTCAGAAATGGGTGATGCATAGGTCAGAATGAACAGGATTTAATATCACAGCTAAGACTGAACTTTTAATTTATCCTAGTTTATCCTCATTTAATCAATTCAAAGCTACTTGACTGTCTAAAGCATTAACCTTTTGAAGGCTGAATGCATCATTTTGTAATGTCTATTAAATCATATTGATTATTAAGGTTTGCAGAATTTAAAAAATGTATTTACTTTTTATGCAAGATTGGTTTTGCTTCTCTATGACTTCTTGTGCTTTAAATTGTAGCTGAAAAAATTCTATTCAACCTATGTATGTCTATATACATATCTATACACACATATGTATGTGTGTGTGTATTTTATGCTCTATGTCCTGTGAAAATGAAAAGACAAGACAATGAAGGGTTAGGGGAGTGACGGAAAGGGTCTACCTGGTGGCCTAGAGGTTAAGTCTCAGCACTATCACCACTATGGCCTGAGTTCGATCCCTGGCCAGGAGTTAACCCACATGGCACATCAAACCTCTCCTGTCTTACCTGATGCTCCTCGGTGTATTTCAGTAAATCTGCCTGTTCTGCTCCCCACTCTGTCTCTGGTGAATTCTCTCACATACACCCCTGCACCTCTGGTCTACACCCCAGTTATGTTATGCAAAAAAAAAAAAAAAAGGAAGAAAATAAAAGGAAGAGAAAGGGACAGAGTAGACTACATGCTCTGTGATGGTTCATTGGTTCTAATAGGGAGAAGGCTGATTTTGGCCTAAATCACTACTGTTTCTTTCCTGATTTTCCTGTCAGATAAATTGCTTCATTTTCTTTGTAATGGGAGGAGGGCAGGAATTTTCCCACTGCTGAATCTCTAGTACATATATAAGAAAATTTCAGGAATAGGGAATTCATTCCTCTCCCCACATATGCCTTTTAGATATTTAAGAGATATGAGATAGGTGTTCGGATAGTCAGGAGTGGCATTGAGACAAGTATGAGCTAAAGTTAAATAGAAAACAGTAATGAAGATAAACCACATGAAGGGAAAGCTTTTCTAAAATGGTGCTAAGGTTAGGAAATGGAATGTGTTGGTAACCATACAAAGAACTGTTTAGATGAGTTTATATTCATGCACTTACTGCTTCTACATTCAGGGCTCAAAGAGAAAGTTTCCAAAGGCTGTTGCTTTCCCTTACTTCATTATCACTGTGTTCATCTTTAAAGAGTTGGACAATATAGAAGAGTATAAAGAGTGAAAGGTTGTATTATATTAAAAGATGTTTAAATAGCAATTTAAAATATTGTTACTTACTGTACTGTTATGCTATCACAACATGTAGATTGAGAATTAAAATCAAATGTAAGTCTTAGACATGAGCAATGTCCTGACTAAGAAAGAAAAGTATAAAGAATATCTTATTCTCCATAAAATAATGAGGTACTTCTATCTTTGCATCTTCTTTTTTCACCCAAGGAGTGAAATGAATGCTTTTATGTAGATCTCCTAAATTTCTGAATTTTCTAGCAGCATGTGTCATAAAACTGAATGGACCAAGAACTGAATGGTGGTGAAAAAGATTCAACTAATTTATAAATGTGGCTATTATGTTCTAAAGAATGCCAAGTCATACACAAATGTATTAATCATGAGAAAAGGTTAACTGTTTTCGTTTCAGCCAGTATAATAGAGAATGTGTAGTAAGAATAAACCTCTAAGAGCTTCTTCTTAGGGTAGGTGCAACCATTAAATGGATGTAAATTGATATAAAAGGCATAGCACTGTGTCTGTAGCTTTAAACAAATAATACAATGCTATACATTATTAATACTCAAATTTTAATTTTCATGAAGTATATATAACTTGCTACAAAATATTTAACAGAAATTTTGGTTTCTATTTCAAAGAGAATTGTTAACAAATTGAAGTGCATGAGAAACCTGAAACAATGAAAAAATCTGAGTAAAATTTAGTTCTTTTCGTAGAAAATATATCACTCAAAAACAGTTATCAAAATATTCAATTACTCGGGCCTCCCTGGTGGCGCAGTGGTTGAGCGCTGTGCTGTGGAGCTGTCGGCAGCGGCAATGCAAGTTCGACACCCGGCCGGGGAGAATCCCACATGGCGCGGCAGACCTCTCCTGCCTCGCCCGCTGCTCCCCTCAGCAGTGTACTTCTGATCTGCCTGTTCTGCTCCCCACTCTGTCGCTGGTGAACCTTCTCACCACCCCACGCCTCTGGGCTGTACCCCAGCTTGTATGCAAAAATAAATCTTTAAAAAAAAATTCTCTAAAAAAAAAATATATTCAATTACTCCATTGTAATTTATTTGATTTTATTTTCAAACAAAATCAAATCCAAAAAATAACCAAGATAGATTTTATTGTACCTTTTGCATTCCTTTAAGTTGTGTACAAATGAAATTATTTTTTTAAAAAACTGAAAAAAAAAAATAAAAAGACCCTATCAATTAATTATTTGGTGCTTAGAATCATTCACTGTTCCCTGGAATCTTTGGGGACAAAATTCAAATTCCTGTGCTTTTTTTAATAATCTGACTCTAATCTATCTCCTGAACTTTAATTCCTCAAGCCCCTAGTTCCAGTACCATGTACATAACCTTCAAACATAAACACAGCATGTCCTGGTCATATGAAAATTATTTCATTTATCTAAGAATAGTAATCTGTTTCATTATTTCCTGACTTTAAACATTCAGTTTATGTTATTATTCCTAAGATCTCATATATTCACTGTTCAGTCCTAATGATTTTTTGCTTTTCAATGAATGACAGTAATAACCACACACCAAAAAAAGTTACATTATTTCTGTTTGAAGGAAACTGAATTTTTGATGACTTTTTGAGTGACATAAACATATTCCAATGAATAAAATTTTGTTAGAATTTTAAAAAAATAATATCTGATCTAGGTTCTTGTCTTTAGAGAAGGTAAATTTGAACAAAATAAAGATTGCTGTTGATTTTTCAACTCATATGCATATGAAAAATTTGAAAAATGTCATGATCTAAAAATTTAATCATCAAAATGTATTTTTTCAAATAAAATCCTTTATGTAAGACCTCATCATCCACCCACATCCCACCATTGATTTGTATTTCCATGAACTTTTGATCACATATAATTTAAGTACGAGACAAATATTATTTGAAGATTAGCTTTCCTTACATTTATTTCATTTTCTTGCTAATTTTGGATTCTATATAAATGCTATACTTCTGATCTTACAGAATAAGCCTCAGAAAACACATTATTCTGAGATACTGAGAAAAGATATCCTTAAATAGAATTGAATATTATAGCATAGGTTTACTATCAATATATCTCAGAAAATTTTGTTCTTAACATTTTACTTAATAATTATGATACTGTTTTAGTGCATTTCAGTATTACACTGTAATCTGATTTGTGCATTTGCTATTAATAAATGATAACATGTCCAAATTTAGCTTTTAGAATAACGTCAAGAAACTGATGTATGCAGAAAATGTGATGAGATTACTGGTCAGTAATTTTTTTTTTAGTTTATTTATTTATACATACAAGCTGGGGTACAGGCCAGAGGTGTGGAGTGGCGAAAGGGTTCACTAGAGACAGAGTGGGGAGCAGAACAGGCAAATCAGAAATACACTGCTGAGGGGAGCAGTGGGAGAGGCAGGAGAGGTCTGCCATGCCATGTGGGATTCTCTCTGGCTGGGCATCGAACTTTAATTGCCGCTACCGACAGCTCCACAGCGCAGCGCTTAACCGCTGCACCACCAGGGAGACCCTGGTCAGTAAAATTTTAATTATACAAAAATTCACTTCTCAGCCTCCTACTGAGAGAAAACACAGTGCTAAAAATGTTAGTCATTTCTGTCAAAGTGGTATTTAAGCCAGTGAATCCAAAATCAGCTTATGTTTCTTTTTTACCTTGATCTGTTGCTCAAAATAATATTTTATTGCATGCCTTGCTGTTAAATAACACATTTAATTTAAAGTATATTTATTGATGCAATTATATAGATATATCCTGACTTAAATCTAAGTGCTAGAACAATGTAATACTTCTCCTGAATTATATTTCCCTTAAATGAAATGTCTCATTAAGGATTAGATAGATTTGAGACTTGTTCCTCTTTGTCTATGACTTTTACCACAATATGAGGTCATCTTTGATTATTTCTGCTTGTCAATATTTCCTATTTAATGAGATGATTTGCAATAAATTAAACACCTTTCTTATATTTGATTGTGTATATATTTTCCAGGCATAGCATATTAAAATATAAATATTTTCTAATTTGTATAGGAAAACCCTCAATTTTGTTTGTTTTTAATTAAATGAATACCAAGTATTGTTCTAGTAAAAGATATACTTTACATTTTATTGATTGATATAACAATTTATTCTATAGGAAATATTTATTCTATAAATGTTCTATAAATGACATTTATTCTATAGGAAACAGTTGTGTTGCATTTAAACATGTAGCTTAACTGATTTTGCCACAAAGAGGAAAGCTCTTTATCACTTAGTATAATGAATTAATGACATGAGCAGGGCATGGTGATAATAGCAATTCATAGTGTCTCTAACTAGGTATCAATGTCTTAATTCAGGGCAGTCTAAAAATATTACAGCAAGCTAAGGATGAGATTATTTGACATGCTATATTAATCGAAAATGCATTTAACAAAAATAACATATTATTTAAAAATATATTGCATTTTACAGCTTTCTCTTCCTCTCATGTTCTGAATAAGTTTTACTCTAGCACACTTCATAATGAGGTAGCACCCTCAGGACTTAACTATGCCTTTAGATATACAGATTCATGATGCCAGAAAATGGAATAATTGCTTCCATTTAAGACTTTACAACTCAAAATACTTATAATACCTACGGTATTAGTGTAGAATAAAAGCTGAAGTCTCCTATCATAATAGGATAGCAGATAGCTTTGATAGACTGCATGATGATATAGATAGAACAAAGTAAAATAAATATGTACTGGCCGATAACATTATATAGTTCTTTTCCAGATTATTTAACTCTTATAGGATATTGTTATGTTCACTATAAAAGGTGATGCTATATTATTTATCAAGGTCCTTCCAACTTTAATTTTGTTCTTTATTATATATCCTTGCTTTCTACAGTAACTTTAACATCCAGAACTAAATGTGATTTTATTATGATGTTGAATTTAGTTTATTTGCAGTATTAAGTCAATTAGGTTTAAATGATTATAAGGAAAATCTATAAAATAAAGATTTTTTTTCATATTTAGCATTTTTAGATAAATATATAAATGGAGGTAATAAATGTCATTGACATGAACAAATTTCTACATGTCTGTTAGTCTTTTTCCCATTGTGTTTACTTTTGAAGCTTGAATTATATTTTAGTAATCAAAGGAAATTTGCATCTATTTTTATATATATCAAATATATTTCCTCACAAATGAGTCATGGATGATCCCGAATACTTGTGACTGGTCACAATATAACTTCGAATTTCAAGTCCTAAAAATGTCAGTCATGATATTCATGGCCGAAGTGTAATTTTTGTTTGCTTGTTTCTAAATATGGCAGTTAGATTTAGATAAGGGAGTGAGATTGTCAAGGAGTTATTTAAGTAGATCACTTACTGCTAAAGCTCTTTTTGACTCTACTTAAACAGAGCAAAGTGCATACATGAAAGAAAAAGTAATAAAAGGAAGTATCAAAAAAGATGTTTTTGTAGAACAGCTACATTTGCTATCCTAACATGTGGACATCTCATAGTTGTCACACCATTTTCTGACTCTTCCCATAAAGGTAAATGATCCTTAGTGCCCTCAAGCATAAATAAAATTTATATCACAAATTCAGAGACTAATCTTGTATTTTATTATATTAAATTCCATTAATATTTTGGTAAGAATCCAAACTTCCCAACAGAATATCAACAACAGACCAAATTTTTTTTTCTATTCATACTACTTCTTGTGTGTGTGTGTGTGTGTGTGTGTGTGTGTGTGTATGTGTGCAATTTAAAAATTACTTAGAATAAAGAAAAAGTTTTTTTGTTGTTTGGTTTTAGATTGAGGGAATTTTATTTTTTAAACAAGGCTGTCAGTGATGGGAAAGATTGATTAATCCATGTATTTGTACTGGGTTAATTACATAAGGGTTATCTTGTTAATTTGTGATTGACTTTGTAAGTGCAATCAACCTGTGTCTATTAACCACAAGACAAATTAATTATTCAATGATCCTATTCTCATCATATTTCTAAATTGTCCATTAAGAACTAAAGGATTTCATTAGGTTATTATCTTTGAAATAAATGAGAAATTTCTTTGCTTCAAATAGCTGCTATCTTGTCTACAAAATTGCTTTTTGTATCCTACTATTTGTTACAAAAGTGAGAGAGAATTAAATATTTCATCTCTTTGAATATTCTACTTCAAAGGAAACTAATAATTCCTTTTGATCTATTTGCTATATTACATATACTATATCTAATGTTCCGTTTTCTAAGATTTCAAATTACTGTGATTCTACACTGATATGAAAAAAATAACCTCTTCAACATGACTGTCAAATGATTTTTCTTATTTTCGAACCTAAACTTTCCTCACTGTTGATAAGAACTTGCAATTTTGTATTGTAGTGAAATGGTCAGCTAGGTGAAGCATGTATTTCTATACTGCCATTTGCAGAGTTGGAGACCTTTAGAAAACTACATAACCTGTCAATTTCAATATCTCATTTTATAAATAATCATTATACCTACTTTTAAACATCTACACTCTAGTGAAAATCTCATTAGATAATATTAAGAATACTTGGAATGATTGCAACCACTAAATATATTTCATTGAATTGCATATCATTCTTTTTTCCTATCATTAAGTGATTATTTTCCTTTGAATTAACTCTGCCCTCTTCTTCTAAGTACTGAGAAAGTATTTAGAATAGTTCCCAAACTGGCAACCAAATAGCACAGCACAACAACCAAACATATTGGAGAGAAAAGTCTCTCAATGAGAACTCCACAAAGCTCACAGATTAAATTAAATTTAATTCTACAGAGGCATAAGTCTACTCACATGTCATCATCTGCAGGATAAGTGATGGTTAGAAACAGTGAGGAGGTGCTGATAACAATAAAAGATGATTCTTAATATGGTGTGTGTGTGTGTGTGTGTGTGTGTGTGTGTGTGTGTGTGACCAAGGAATAGGAATTCAAGAAAGTATAATAATCTGAGATTCTCGCTGGAAGAACAGGACAAATCAAGAGAGGACATGTGTGACTGCAAGTCACAATACACAGCAGCATATGCATTTTGGGATAAAATAGTCACAGGAAAGTTTCAGAGACCCAGAGGGTACATAATAGCAGGTGGTGACAAATTGCATGGAAGAAATTATGGAGTCTTTTAAATTAGAGGAATTTTATCTTTATGAAATAGAGAGTCATTGAAATTCCAGGTTGGTTATATGGCAGAAAGCCAGTAATATTAAATTCTTAAAGTGTAATAATTGAGGCCATGGACCAGTGTGGTAGCAGCAGTAATGGACACTAAAGGATAGATATGGGAGATGGAGAGATGTGATGGACAAGGCTGATTTAGTTAACAAGGAAAAGAGATATTTCATTATGCTATAGACTAGGAGTTTGAAAGCAGTAATATGTAGAAACCAAGAAAGTAGAATATGAACTAGTTTGGGGGAGCAAAATACTAACTTTGGTTTGGACTAATGAGATCACTGGATGAGTTTCATGTAGAAATATTTATCAACTAGCTTTTGGAATTTATCAGCTGAATCAATTTTTCCGTAAGTACTTGGTTATGTGAGATAGGAAAACACTGAAAGGAAATATACTCAAATGGTGTAATTCTTTCATATTTTCCCTTGATTAAATGTCATTTTTAAATTGAGGTGGTTAACCAAATGAACCATCTAGGTAGGTAATTACCATTTGAAATATGTTTGGTTCAAATTTAGGAATGATTGGAAGTGAATAAGCTATGATTAGTTATAATTATTTCAAGATTCTCACCAATATCTTGGCTCCTTTCAGTAGCAGTGATTATGTCATATATGTATGACATTTGAAGACTCCATCTTTCTCTCTTTACATATTCATAAAATATTTTAAATATCAGTGACATGCCATGAGTGCTGTTCTAAATTACTTTTCATGTTAATCAGAATTTAATATTGATTGTGAATGTATTGCGGATACAAGAACCTCAATATCTTGTGAGTGCTATAAGTAGATATGTGTTGTGTGGTATGTGTTTAGATAAAAAAAATACATATTATGATTTACATCTTTTAATTTACTGTACAATTCTTACATATAAAAGTTAATCCATTTATAGCAAGAAGTGGTGAGAAGAGAGCAAAGCTGAGGATGTAGTGGTAAATGTAGTTTTGAGAAGGATGAGAGATATCTTGGAAGGTTTTGTATTTTATCTTTTACAAGATATTATGGAAGGAAACACATGATAAAATAATATTTTTCAAGGTGAACATAAAGGAAAATTATTTAGGGGAGGGAGAAAATAGTTTTAAAATATTTTCGAGAGTAAGAAAGTAGTTTCTAAAATAAAAATAAGAGGATACCCTAAAATTAAAATAAATTTACAATACACAAAGTAATAGGAAATATATCTGTTAAGAAATGCATTTACCTTCCAGTAAAACAATCAAAAGAAAAAAAAAAGACTTAAAATATGTTGAGTTCTTTCTTATGTTAAAAAAAAAAATTCATGAGGTACACAGCCCAGATCTGGTTTAATTGTTCTTTTTAAAAAGGGGCCAAAAAAAAAATCCTATTCTGTTTTTGCTCTACTTTCTTAGCTCAAGTTTCCATTTTCAAATTTACATCCTGATTCTTTGAGATTCTAAGGAGTAAAACAAAAAGTAGAGAGAACAAAAGGTGTGCACATGAGGTGTCTGCCACCTTTCTAATGAGTCTATTCAAGATTCCTACATTATATCTGCTGCTGTTAGCATATTAGGAAGACCGTTTTACATGCCATATAAACTTCTTAAAGATGCCCCCAACCCCCACCTAATCTGGCCTTTCTCTAACTTTCTCTTGTAGCCTTTCTGCCATTGCAACTCTCTGGCCATCCATTCTCTGTGTGACGCTGCCCTTATAGCCTCAGCCTCTCAACTCAAGTGTGCCCACTTACACGTGCCCACACTGTACTCTGGGTGTCCACTATCATGTGTACCCTGAGCCCATGCTCCCAAGACCTCCTGCACATAAGGCTGCAGATGTTAGCCACAAAGAGTAAAAACCTGACCTTCTTCATTTACCTTATACTTATACTCAGCAGTCAGTGCACTATTTTAAATTAGGAGACTGGCCTGGTGGTAATCTGACATTCATAGTTGACCTGATACACTCTCTTATACTGATAGAACAGGTAGTATAGGAACCAAAAACTTTCTCCAAATGATCCATTTGGGTAGCTATGGTTTAGTAAAGTTTGCTGAATAATTCAAGGCAGAGGGATAGTAAGTATGTAGAAGTCCGTCATCGGACTTTCTACGTATTTCTGAGCATCTCAATGTGCTGAAACATCTGAAGTTAGGTGAGACATGAGAACACTGATTACTTCGCTTTCATGATTGCTCTACTTACCATAGTGAGCATCGTTGATTGTAATTTTGAACTCTCTATCAGATAAATGGCTTATCTGTTTCATAAAGATGTTTCTAGAGGCTTATCTTGTTCTTTCATTTGTAGCATTTTCATCTGTTACTTCATTTTCCTTGATTCTCTGTGATATTCTAAGCCACCTTTTTTCTTACTGACTCCCAGTGGTTGAGGGTGTGACAGACAAGTCTGTGTTCTATTATGGAGGGTTTTATATATTTAGTACCCAGATGCATAGTGATTGGAAAGCTCGATTCTTTTGGCAGCAATTAGAAAAAAATATGTAGCTAACCTCCTTCCTGGGAGAAACCAGGTGATGGGCATGTTTTGCCTGAGCCATCTTCTTGAAGCCTAGGTATATAGCCTGAGCGAGGGAGTGTGCTCCTGCACCTATTTAAAATCACTTCTTTGTTTGCCCTACTCCTGTTTGACTCCTGAATGCAAGCCCTGTTGGATGTCAGGGCTAGGTCATTTAGGGTTTATCCCTCAGGTGGTAGCTGCAAAGGTTGGGGTGCCATATGTGTGCACAAACTTCTTCCATGGTGATACTGGCAAGTTGGTTTAATGTTTTGTTTTTTTTGGGGGGTGGTTAGTGAGCTTATGGAAGAGGCAGGGGAAATGTCTCTGGGGAGGATCACAAGCAACCTCTCTGTTGCATGCTAGATTGCAAGCCAGATCCTAAGGCAGTAGTTTATAAACTATGCAATCAGATTGAGAAGTAGATGCTTTTGCCTGTGTTGTCTGTGTTGAGACCTGGGATGTGTGTGTGAGGGAGAATAGTTATTGTAGGTGTTTGCTTACCTGATAAAACTACTTTGTAGTTTTCTGTCATCTTATTTCTTTTTAGAAAGGTGTAATGCTAAGAAAAATAGGCAGAAGAAAGGCAAGTATTGGACGGTTTTGTGCATACATGGAATATAGAGAAATATAACAGAGGGACAGACAACACCAAACCAAAAACAGACCTTAGTAATCTGACTATGAAACTGAGGCTACCTGGCCTCCCTGGTGGCACAAGGGGTTAAGTCTCAGCCTATGAAGCTATCCCCAGGAGTTAGATCCTCAGCTGGGGAGCTTCCCACATGGAACAACAGACCTCTCCTGTCTTGCCTACTGCTCCCCTCAGCAGTGTATTTCAGTAGATCTGCCTGTTCTTCTCCAAATTCTTTCTGGTGAATCCTCTCACCCTCCACACACACCTCTGGCCTACACCCCAGCTCTTGTATGCATAAATAAAATAAATCTCAAAAAACAAAAACAAAAACAGGCTACCACAAGAGAAGCTTGAGAGTGGAAGTGGGGAAGGGTACAAAATGGACTGTGGTGCAGAAGTGAGTGCCTTAATGGTTGGTATGGAACAGTAACACGCATCTGAAGAGGTAGGCTCCTATATTTCTGCATTACCTATAGTGCTATAAACCAATGTTATCTTAATATAAAAGGGTATAAAAAATTAAAAAGAGAAGGAATAAATAAAATAAATGGTTTATTTCTGAAATTTATGAATTATTTCATGATTTAATTCTGAATTTATACTTTGGAATATTCCTTAAGTTGGTAATTTTTAATGAAGCTGTTTTTTCTATTCATATAAATTTTTATTTTGTGCCAGTGTGAAGTAAAACAGAAGGATCTAAAGTGCACAAAGGAACTGATTTGCAAATATTTGGCATATAAAATACTGTTGGAGAAAGGTTATCTAAATAAAGACAAAAAAAATTGAGGATGAAATATTTATATCTTTTGATATAAAATGGAATGGGAAAATATCCTGATTTATACAAAATTTGTTCTGAATCTCAACAACAGATGAAGTATTTTTGTAATAATAACAGAGAAAAGAAATAAACTAAGGACAAACAAAATTAACTATGCACTGAGGATAATAAATGAAGTTAATCATATAAAATCTTATAAATAATGTTATTTTGAAAAATAATAAAATTGTCATTAAAATATCTTTGATGAAGTATTTGAAATTGAAATATTAAAAAGCTAATTAAACCTGTGTCTACTAAATATTCCTGCTGAATGATGAAAATATAATTAACACAATTATTAAATTTTACCTAAACATCTGTACAAGTTCTTTTTTATAAAATTATTTTCCACATTTACTACCAGTGAGATACTTAAAAATATTTCAAAATATATGAAATTCAAGATTAATTTTTGTATCTTTTATTTTCATTTTCAAAATTGTCTCATTTTGGACTCACATGACATACTGAGTAATGGTAGAGATTCCATGCAGTAGATGGGAAGTGAGCTTTTTTTGTAGATGTTTTAGTTTCCTAGGACTTTCATAATAAACTACCACAGACTGAGTAGTTTAAACAACATGAATTTATTTTCTCACATTTCTGGAGGCTGGAAATTCAAGATCAAAGTGCCAGTGAAATTGGTTTTCTCTGAAGTCTCTCTCCTGGGCCTGCAAATGACAACCCTCTTGCTGCCTCTTCAGAGGGCTGTCGCTCTGTGCAGGTGAAACCCTGGTGTCTCCCTCTATGTCCAAATTTTCTTTTTTATGAGAACACCAGTAAGATTTTATGCAAGTCCATTCTAAACTCCCTCATTTTAATTCAGTCACCTCTTGAAAGGAGCCATCTTCAAACACTGTTACATTCTGAGGCAAGGGGATTGTGGCTCTAACATAGGAATTTTGAGAGAACCAATTCAGTCCATAACAGTAAAATAGGTAGGATTTTACCTGTTCTATGGGTGTAGAGAGATATTAGTGGAATGAAATGAACTGAGTGGACAAAGGTACAAAGAGAAACAAAGTTTAGATTGGAACACTAAGTTGTTAATTGCAACTTTCCTGAAATAGAGGAATTTGGAGACACTGGAAACTTATGTTAGAATCAGATTCTGAGAGGTTTTGAACGTATTGTTGAAGAGCTCAGAATATATTAATACTATCTAAGAAAATAAGAGCCTCCTTTATTTTCTTCATGGGAGACAGGAATGGTCGAAACTGTTTTCTGGGAAGAAACTTTGACCTTTGGAAAATGATGGAGGAAGGAGGTAGAGAAATTAGTGGGAAAAGTCAGGCAAGTGCTGACATAAGTTAGACTAGAGTCAATACAGACCTTGAGTAGAAAAATAAATAAGTGAAAGAATAAAAATGAGAATTGTTCTGAGGAACAGATGTAACATGTTGAATGTGGATATACATAAATCAAACATAGTTGTGGATTTTAAAACTTGATAAGTTAGAGGATATGAAGGTTTTAATGAGCAAGAGATTCAGAAACAAGTGGAAAACATATTTGATTCAATGTTTGGCATATTGAATTTGAGCTTTTGGTTGGATACCTGAAAAAGGGCAGAATTGTATGCATGGATCCATTCATATCAGCAAAAATAGTGGAAAGAAGGATAGGAAAAAATAATATGTGAATACACAGAAAATCATCTTGTGGTTTCTTCTGAAAAGGATAGAAGACTAAGAAGTAAACAGAAATAAAAAAAATTTCAACTTTCAATCTGTCTTAAATTGTTAAAATCTTAAAAGACATGCATTCAATAATTATATATTTTATATCAAGATTCTACATAAAGTTTTCTTTATAACACCCATAGAAGGAATCAAACTGATACCAAAAAATGGAAATCTTTGGTCTACAGCAAAAAGAAAGTATTTTGAAGAGAAAATTTACAAGTGTTCATTTGAATTTGACCAAAGAATATTGTCACACACCAGTGTGTATGATTTAGGGGTATAGGATCATATAGACATTACCACACCATACCCACTACCAAGAAATTCATAGTCATCCACCATATTTCATCGGTCACCCAGTACACTTTACTCTCTGCCCTCCCAGTCTCTCTCTGGTAGACACAATTCCAGTCAGATTTCTAAGGTTTGTTATTGGTTTTGTTGTATCTAATGCTTTCTTTTGTTTCTCTATATTCCACACATAAGTGAAACCATCTGATATTTATCTTTTTCCTTTGAGTTATTTCACTTGGCATAATCCCCTCCTGTCCCATCCATGTCATTGCAAATGGTAACAGTTCATCTTTATTGTATAACTGTGTACTGTGTGTGTGTGTGTGTTCCATATATATTTTAATCCACTCATCTGTCTTTGGACTCTTAGGTTGTTTCCATAACTGGACTCTCACTCTCATAATAAAGACTTGAATTTATATTTTTTATAGGATGATAAGTGAAACCAGATCAAAACTTAACACTGCTATTTATTCCTATTTTCTTTTATCATTTACTCCTCTATGCACATACATCTCTGCGTGTTCTGTATGATTCCCACTACTGCTGCAACAATTATCACAAATTCAGTGACTTGACACAATACAGATTTATTATGTTATAGTTTTGAAGGTCAAAAGCCTGAAATAGTTCTCAAAAGGCTAAAATCAAATGTTTATAAAGCTGCTTTTTCCAATTTTCAGGATTGGATGGCATTCCTGAGTTTGCAGTTACTTAACTTTGACCTCTGCTTCCATTCTCTGACACTGAGCCTCCTTCCTACCTCTTAAAAGACCATTATTATTACATTTTTTCCTGTGTAGATGATGTCTCTACTTCAGGATCTTAATTTCCATCTGCAAGTCCCTCTTTGTCATGTAAGACAGAACATTCACAAGTTACAGGAATTAGTGTGTGAACATCTTTAAGAGGCTATTATTTTGCCTGCATATACCAATAAATCCTAAAAAAAATGACACTCGTTGCAGTGACTTTAGACTGCATATATCCTAAAATCACTCAATTATAATATTAATTATGGAAGCTTTTTTCGCTTGCACAACTATAAGAGAAGAACTATTTGAAGCATTATATAAATGATACACAAGATTTCTTACGTACATTTTGTTGATAATAAGATACTTCATACTACGTTTTTTGAAAGTGTTGCACACACACATGATGAAGTTGTTGATTCACTTGAATTCGTGGTTAATCCTTCCAGTCATCAGCAAATATCATGCCTCCTACTCTTTTTTTTTTAAAGATTTATTTATTTATGCATACAAGCTAGGGTACAGGCCATTGGCCTGGGGTAGAGAGAGAGGGTTCACCAGAGACAGAGAGGGGAGGAGAACAGGCAGATCACAGAAATACACTGCTGAGGGGTGCAATAGGCAAGGCGGGGGAGGTCTGCCGTGCCATGTGGGAATCTCCCCAGCCAGGTGCCAAACTCTCATTGCAGCTGCTGACAGCTCCACAGTGCAACACTTAACCCCTGCACCACTAGGGAGGCCCCTCCTACTCTTATATATCCTAATATGTAGATAAAATGATGCATCATAACATTAATTAATTAATGGTTCTTTTGACATAACTTTGGACACACATTCTTCCTAAAATATTAAGATATATAATTTATTTATTTATTTATTTATTTATTATTTTTTTAAAGATTTATTTTTTATTTATACATACAAGTTGGGGTACAGGCCAGAGGCGTGGGGCGGCGAGAGGGTTCACCAGAGACAGAGCGGGGAGCAGGACAGGCAGATCAGAAATACACTGCTGAGGGGAGCAGTGGGCGAGGCAGGAGAGGTCTGCAGCGCCATGTGGGATTCTCCCCGGCCGGGCGTCGAACTCGCGTCGCCGCTGCCAACAACTCCACAGCGCTACGCTGTGCCACCGGGGAGGCCCTATAATTTATTTATTTTGTAGAAAATTTTTTTTTAAGATTTTTATTTATTTATGCATACAAGCTGGGGACCAGGCCAGAGGCGTGGGGTGGCGAGAGGGTTCACCTGAGACAGAGTGGGGAGTAGAACAGGCAGATCGACGGAAATATACTGCTGAAGGGAGCAGCGGGTGAGGCAGGAGAGGTCTGTCACACCATGTGGGAATCTCCCTGGCTGGGCATCGAACTCCTGTTGATGCTGCCAACAGTTCTACAGCGCAGCGCCCAACCGCTGCACCACCAAGGAAGCCCTGTAGACATATTTTTAAACATATAAGCTTTATTCATTATTACCGATTGGTTTCCAATTAATTTCACTGTCTCCTGAGCAAAACCCTTATATCTGTCTTCCTTTTGTGCTCATAGGGTAAAGTAAAAATGATGCACTTTTCAGTGCTTCTGCCTCTTACTGACATTGCTCTCCAATGGCCACATCTACATGTGTGTTGTACTTCAGTATGCATAGAAACACGGGGAAGATAGTAATCCACAACAGGAAAAAATAACAGCAGGGAAGTCTTCCTTAGCGTGCTATTTTACTGCCACTGGATATGAATTTGCCTACACAGAATTTAGCTTCAAATTTTAATGTCCTCTATTCAAAGTCAGGTGCAATGAATTTTTCTTTTTCAGTCCTGAGGCTTGTTGTGAAGGTTAAAGAACTATCATTAATAGGAAATAGAGTTGAATGTTTATTAATGCTGGACTTTGAAATAGGCACTGATAACATAGTACTCAGCAGGCCTCAAGCAAACTTCACTAACTCACAGCTCTCATTTACACTCCTACATGGATCATTGGAAAATAAGAAAAAGGTATTTGGAACCTTTTGGCAAGTCAGCATGTAGAAAAACAAATATTTTAAAATTGTCAGCTTTACCCACTCCTTTTTAGGTATGCTTTATGAAAACAATTCTATCACACAGCACTTGTGGAAAATTTCAAAATATTCCAGCCCAAACAATTTCTGATAAGTCATGTGGATTTCTGCTTGCTCTTCTGAAAGTAGACTAAGGCTGTATGGGCCAGAAATGGTCAGCCTATCCCATGGTCTGTCATTCACGATATTACAAGGTTGTAGTTAGGGAGCACCTGGTGAGACAAAGCGTGAGCCTTCTTCTTCTTTTTTTTTTTTTTTAACAGCATTCAAATGGACTTATTTGACAAATAATCATCAAATATAATGGAATTCTACTGATTACACTAATGACAGAGTTTATGATGAGTTCTAATCTCTCCTAAGAGGTCATTCACTGAGAAAGCTGTGTGGTTGTTAAAAATATCCATCAATCCACACTTAATAGCAGATTTTTTTCATTCAGCATATGCTCAAAGCACTGATAATGCTGTTGATGAATGAGAATGATGGTAATGATAATGGCTACTTGATTTTTGTTCTGTCTGTCATTCACCTATCTTAAGTGCCAAGAATGCAATAAATGATAGGCATTGTTAAAGCTTCTTGTGAGAAAAACGAGGCCATCTCAGTGCAAAAACACTTTTTATCTGCAGCTCACCCACAATGTAAATCCATTATCTTTACTTTTAACTATTTTTTAACTATATCCACACAAATATGCAGACATTATGGGAAATTATATTACAGCCTACATTTTGACATTTTAGAACCTATATCATTCAAACTTTTTACTCTTTTTACGAGACAGTTTTTGTGCAAATGATTCACATTTGTATTTTTGGAATCTTCCTCTGGCTACAAATTAAGTTTCTTTTCATTAACAGGCAAAAGTCTATAGGAAATTATAGAAGAATTAAAGAGTGAATATCTGAAAGCCTTTAAACCTTGGGTCTGAATAACTTTCATTCATAGCTAACTATTGCTATTTTAAACCTTAATTCAAAATATATAACCTCAGGTGTGAAAAATAAGGGACTTTGCTGAAATAAATAAATTATGATAATTACACTGTTCAGTGAGATCATTACTGACCTAAAAAAGGCCCTGACCTGTAGTATCTTGGTGTGCTGAACATGAATATAACACTGAAAATTTTTTATTAGCTCTCATTTTTGAAGATATTTCATATAATTCATTTTATATGTTTCACCATGTAAATTTATCCAGTAGGACTGCAACAACATCCTAAATCAGCCTAGAATGATATATTACATCGTGTTGCATAATACCATCATGCACATATCATCCAGAGTTGATTGCATCATTTTCTGATGCAATGCAATACTACTGCCAGGCGGGTGCTGAAGTAAGCTGACGTCAGCAGTGCACTATAGAAAGCCCTGTCGGAAAGATTGAGCATTGAAAATATTTCAGATGTTGTGCAACACAGTTTAAGCTACTGTTCCATGGAACTGTTTTTATCCATTTAGGCACAATACAGAACAGTCATGCCTCAAAAGTGCATGGACAATTTCTGCTCTATCTGTGGGGAAGTGACATTTGCCAACCAGAAGAAAAGTATCACTTCTCCAGTGAAGAAGGCTTATCAGCTTTACTTCAGATGCAAGGTTGGTGACCAGGACAAGCCTTACGCCCCACATATATTCTGTGCTATATGTATAACACAGCTTTCAGAGTGGTTAAATGGCAAAAGACCATCAATGCCGTTTGCAGTCCCCATGGTCTGGAGAGAGCCAAGCAACTACATAAAAGACTGTTAACTTCTGCTTGGTTCCTCCTCTTTCTGCCAGAATAATGAAGCAAAAGAAGTCGAGAATAGTCTACCCAAACATTCCGTCTGCATTGAGACCAGTTCCGCATGGTGAGGGACTTCCTATTTCAGAACCTCTAGCAGAATATTCTCTTGATTCATCTGATGAGGACAAGAGTGAGCCGACCTGTTCTTCTCCTGTTCCATCACCATGCAGTGATCCAGATTTTCACTGTGGTGCATCATCAACCCCACACAGACTAACATAGGAAGAACTAAATGACCTGGTTCGTGATTTGGACTTATCCAAGAACAAGGCAGAATTGCCAATATCAAGACTCCAACAATGGAATTTTCTAGTAGAAGATGTCACAATTACTTTATATTGAAAGCGCCACCAGCAGTTGGAGCCTTTCTTCAGAAAGGAAAGTACTCTGATATTCTATTCCAATATTGAGGGCCTCATGAATGCCTTGGAAATCACCCACAAGAATGCAGACTTCATGACCCACAAGAATGCAGACTATTTCTAGACTCTTCAAAACTGAGTCTTAAGGCTGTGCTTTTGCACAATGGAAACTGTCTTCCATCTATTCTATTCCTGAACAGCTGTACAAGCGAAGAAATCTAAGAAGTAGGCTATGACTTGATTTTTTACAGGTATTAACTGTAGGCCTATTACTATTGGCATGCATTTTGTGATGTAAACATCAATTTATTACAGATTACAAAAAAAAACTAGAGCTAAAATTAGAATTTGATATATTCGTGTTGAGCACATACAAATTGATAGGAAATGACTAATTTTATTTCAGTAACATGACTTTTTTAAAAATTTGTTGACCAGTGTTATAATTATATTTTTAATGATTTTTCAAACCATTCCTTACAAAATTTAATGTTGTCAGCTTTATTCCTGATTGGGCCCAGATCAATTAGTAATCAATTACTGTTAAAATACATAAAGCATACATATGTAAAATTTTGCCTGCATTGTTTATATATTTGATTTACCATTTTTATAAAGTAGCCAAAAATCACTTGTTACGGTGAAATTTTATTTTAAATTAAGCATGAACATGTTCTGTGCTTTTATTCTTAACATTAAAAAGGCATCATTTATGTTTACATAATTGTTAACAGAAAGTTAACTCATACTGCAATATATTCTTCAAAATTGGTGCTGGCTACAATTACTTAAATCATCTCATAACTTGCCACTTTTGTAATAATTTTTTTCTTCTTGAGTTCTAGAAGTATACAGATATTTTCTCAATCAATTCAGGTTAGTAGACACTGAAGAATATTATATTTTTCAAATATGAGCACACCAATAGGTATCCAATCTCACATGATCTTACATTATGAAGTCAACACACTTCTATCAAATGTGAGGATATTTCCCTCACCCTTCTTGAAATTGGACAGAGTATAGTGGTTACTTCACCTAGTAGAATGTGAGAGATATAATCTTGAAGCTAAAAACTAATAAAAGATTATCAAAACTAATAAGGTTCCTGCCTCTCTATTTCTAAGTACACTTGTGGACCCAGCCATCATGCTGCAGGAAACATAAGTCACATGGAGGATATGTGGGTGTGTATTCCAGCTAATAGCTCTAACTAGTCACTCAACCAACACTAGTCTTCAGCTACCAGACATCCAATTGAAAATTCCTCAAATGATTCCAGCCACCAGCTTTCAAGTTTTCAGATGATATATTGAACACTGTGTAACAGAAAAAGTAATATTCACTGTTTTCTGCCTGATGTCTCATCCATAGAATTTGTTAGATTATTGCTTATAAATCACATAATTTAGGGTCAATGTGTTATACAGTGATAAATGACTAGCATGGAATAAGTATTTCTTGTTACACCTCTAAGAGTGTAGTTCTTCCACCGACAATTCATTCAACTCAAAAAAAAAAAGATAACAAAAACCAACAAACAATGGATAAAGCAGCTAGATAGGTACTTCTCCACAGAAGACATACAGATGTCCAACAGGCACATTAAAAATATTCTCATCACTTATTATCAGGGAAATGCAAATCAACACTACAGCAAGATACCACCTTACATCTGTGATAATGGCCCTTATCAAAAAGTTCAGAAACAACTGTGTTGGCAAGGATATGGAAAAAAAGCAACTCATACACTTCTGGTGTACTTGTCTAGTCACTATGGAAAACAATAGTGAGGTTACTCAAAATAATAACCATGGATCTATTATTCCACTCCTAAGTACCAACCCAAAGAATACAGAAACACCAGTTTGATGGGATATGGGAACTCCTATGTTTATTGTAGTACTATTGACAATAGTGAAGCTGTGTAAATAACTTAAGTGTCCAAAGACAGATGACTAGATTAGAAATATGTGATGTATAGATATTGATATATACATAATGGAATACTACTCAGCTATAAAAAATATAAATTATTGTCAATCATTACATCATAGATGGAACTCGAGGGGACTACGCTAATTGAAATGAGTCACAAGGATATAGACAAGTACCAGAGGGTGTCATTTACATGTTGTATATAGAAATAAAATATTAGATAAAGCCAAATCAATAACAAACTTAAAAAATCTGCTTACAGAGGGCCTCCCTGGTGGCGCAGTGGTTAAGTGCTGCACTGTGGAGCTGTTGGCAGCAGCGATGCGAGTTTGACGCTGGGCGGGGGAGAGTCCCACATGGTGCGGCAGACCTCTCCTGTCTCGTCCGCTGCTCCCCTCAGCAGTGTATTTCCATAGATCTGCCTGTTCTGCTCTCCACTCTGTCTCTGGTGAACCCTCTTACAGCCCCATGCCTCTGGCCTGTACCCCAGCTTGTATGCATAAATAAATAAATTTTTTAAAAATCTGCTTATAGAACTGAGACGGCCAGAGTAGGGGAGAGAAGAGAACAAAGTGGCAAGCACAATGTACTATGGTAGAGGACTGTGGGTGTTTTGTGATGGGTGTGCTGTGGTAGCAACACCTAAAGGGGGAGATTTTATAATTCTAACTTATGTACAATATTGCAAACTAATGCTACCTTCAACAAAAAATAATTTCAGATTTCTGAATGTTTAAGGATTAGATAAATACAGGTAAAATGCATGTCTAGTAAACATGCAATCATTCATGACTATTACTAATATTGATAGATGTCCGTAGATTTCTTGGGAAGGGTGATTCTAAGGGATGGCAAAGCCTACAGTTTTATACCTACTGAGTAGCTAATATATCCTACATTTTCAAGCATCTAAGATCTAAGAGAGATAAATTATGTCAAACATCTCTAATTATGTGCCTTAATAGCAGAACTACTTACTAGTTGAATAATCAAAAATTTTTGTTAGGTAAGGATAAAATTTGTAATGACTTGGTGTGGCTAAACCCACCTCACTGGGTTATTTTCTCAATGGTTCTGTATTCACTCCTCTATACAATTTTCTCAGCTAGTTTTAGTTATAAAGAACTGTTGCCAGATCTCAGAGGGCCTATAATGTGTGTACTGTTAAGTTACTTTTACATAGTTTAAAGAATGCTTAGTCTAGCACCTAAAACTAAAAACAATGCTGTCATGAAGATAATTGGTATTTTCAATTCATAGATATATATTTACCAGGCATTTTGGAGTCTCAGACTCACTTGGAAGAAAGGTAAAATAGGTTCCATTCTTCATCAGGGATTTTTAAACAGTTATCTGGGTTGTTCTGACCTTGGGCAAGTAAAGCTACCATAGGCAATTGGGACATTTTGCTTCTACTTATCATTTTGGGGTCACCGTCTGCTATTGTAAGGGTGATGTGTTCTGGGAATTCAAGCTACAATATAGAGGGGCTTTGGGGCAATCTGGGGATGAGCATGAGCTTCTGCCTCAAAGGAATCATTCGTGTGTGCCACTTTTGCCAGCGGCTGAGATCTGTAATAGGAGTTGAATAAGAGAGATAATTGGAATGGGAAAAAGGGAAGGAGAAATCAGGTAAAATAAATTACACAAAGTGTCTTATTCTGAAAGTCAAAGTTACATCCTGTGTGTAGTACCTTTTCCCCTACTTTTCCTTATCACAAATGATACCACATCTCCCTGTATCGCAAACAGGTCTTGCACCCTAGATCTCTGGGACATACTTAGATTCCATTGTTTAAAGACACAAAATCAGATAATTATTAAAATTCTACCACTGTAAGTACTCCTACCATGAACAATTATGAATGGCATTGAAAATTGTTTTCCATAAAGGATGCAGTTACTGTGTTTTTATCATTCTTTATATTCAAAGAAAATTATGAATTTTTTTAAAGATTTATTTATTTTATGCATACAAGCCGGGGTACAGGCCAGAGGCGTGGGGCAGCGAGAGGGTTCACCAGAGACAGAGTGGGGAGCAGAACAGGCAGGTCGACGGAAATACACTGCTGAGGGAAGCAGTGGGCGAGGCAGGAGAGGTCTGCAGCACCATGTGGGAATCTCTCTGGCCGGGCGTCGAACTTGTGTCACCGCTGCTGACAGCTCCACAGCGCAGCGCTTAACCGCTGCACCACCAGGGAGGCCCAGAAAATTATGAATTTTTAAATGAAGAAAGGATAGAAGTTTCAGTTCTAGAATTTTTGATAAAAGCTAAAATAGATTTTTCATAATATACATATATATGGATCTGTATACGTATGAACATAGTTATTAGTAGTAACTCAAGGTAGATGAATTTTGAGTATTACAGTATTTATTTTATTTAATTTTAGTTATAGGTTTAAATATTTAGTTGTCCATAAAACTTTAATTTTAATATAGTAAGATCTTATCATAAAGGCCCATAGTGACAACTGAAAAAAAAAAAATCATTGCTGAACAAATAACAGATTGGCTGTTATCCACTCCTGAAAGAAAATTTACATTAAAAATGTTTTAAAAGCTAACACAATGATAATATATTAATATACTGACTTTTCTGGAAACTGTACAGATCTCTCTCTCTCTCTCTCTCTCTCTCTCTCTCTCTCTCTCTCTCTCCCTCCCTCTCTCTCTCTCTCTCTCTCTCTCTCTCATACACAAACACACACAACACCCAGGGAAGCATGCACTCAAACATTACTTATGTTAATTGGTCCTCATATATTGCAAACATAAGATTTATAATGGAATTTTCTTAAAAATTAAGCTAAAATAATTACTGAAGTAAAAATTGACTTCATCATGAGTTCCTAAAGTTCTAATAAGATATTATAATATTTGCTATGTGATTCTACACAAATATCAGGTCTATTTACCTTTCTATGATATAGATGATTGAATATAAAATTTATTTTCTTAGTATTTTGAATCTGTTTGGTATTCTGTTATATTTTTATTTTTTTGCCTTTTACAAATTACTGTGAAGGTCACTGCTTCATTCAAAATGGACACAGTATTTCAAATGCTAGCTGCATAAGATTATATGATAGTCACTTCTGTGTCACATTTGTTTTTTCAGTCCACGTTCTTCTTTTGTTTCCTGTCTATTGTATGATAACTAAGACAAAAATTAAAAATATTAAGTTTTATATGGAGAATAATCTAAATTTAAAAGCAAGACTATCATCTTCATCAACCTTATTGATTAATCTGAAAATTCAGCACTATACTATTCATTTTTATTTTATCTATTATTAAGTAACATTGCAATATAACAGCATATGAGTTTCAGGTGTTCATTGTTAGGAATCAACACATGTAAATTTTACTCTCATTAACTAAACACTCTTAAATAAGAAAATGGTGGGGCCTCCTTGGTGGCGCAGTGGTTAAGTGTTGCGCTGTGGAGCTGTCAGCAGCAACAATGCAAGTTCTAAGCCTGGCCAGGGAGATTCCCACATTGTGCAGCAGACCTCTCCTGCCTCATATGCAGCTCCCCTCAGCAGTATACTTCAGTGGATCTGCCTGTTCTGTGCCCCACTCTGTCTCTGGTGAACCCTCTCGCCGCCCCACACCTCTGCCCTGTACCCCAGCTTATATGCAAAAATAAATAAATCTTTAAAAAAAGAAGAAAATGGTTATAGATCTTAGTACAACTAATAAGTTGTTCTGCTAATAATATCAAAATACATATGAATATGAAAACTTTATTCTTGCTGTGCTTGTTATAGTTATTAATAATAATGATAACAATATTAATAGCTTACCAGATGCCAATATCTGAGCTAAGAAGGTTACATTTTTTATTCCTAAAATTTATTTTAGAGATTTATTTATTTATACATATAATAGCTGGGATATAGGCCAGAGGTGTGGGGGATTGAGAGGACTATCGGAGACAGAGTAGGGAGCAGCAGGCAAGACAGGAGAGGTCTGTTGAGTCAAGTGGGTAGCTCCTTGGCCAGGGATAAAACTCATGCTGCAGTGGCTGCTGATAACTTCATAGTGCTGAGACTCAACCCCCTGCACTACCAGGGAGGCCCTATTCCTAAAATTTTTACAGATTGTTTTACTGCTTGACCAATAAAGAAACCAAAAGAGGTTAAATTACCTGATAAAAGTCAAGTCAGGATTCAAACACTTTATTATAAGTTCAATTGTATATGAAAATCTGATCTTCATTACTAGGGAAAAAAGAGACTCCATGAACCAATGTAACAAGATAAAACAATACAGAAAGCAATATTAGAAATAAGGGAAAATTATCACCAAAATTGAGTAAATAAAAAGCTATGTAGAGGTTGTTAATACAACTGCATATAAATAAACTTGTAAACCTCATTTCAGTATATGTGCTGCCATGAGCACGTGTAAACCTCAATTCAATAGATAATTTTCTAGAAAAAAAAGACAACTTATATGTAATGATTCTAGTGTACAAATCTAAGAAGGATCAATAATATTGGAGAAAGAGTAACTAAAGAGCTCACTCACAAAAACATGAAAGCCCAGATGTTTTCAAATAAGACACAGCCTTAAAAAAATAAATATTCCATGAAGATAATGGTGTTCTAGCTTTTCTGGAGCATAGGAACAAAATTACCAATTTTAAAATTATTTTAAATAAATAACCTTGGCATATATCCTCAAACATAAAAATAGTCTAAAAAAAGTAGCTCAATTTTACTAAAGAAAATTGAAGTAGCATCCTAAATAAAGCATTAGCAAGCATAATCCAGTAATGTAATTAATAATAGTAAATAATGACAGTAGATTCTATTCCAAAAAGTAAAGATTTCCATTGTTAAGAAGCATATTGGCATATCCCATTATATTAAAATGTTTAAGAAAATAGCTGGTACAATTTTATCTATAGAGATAAAAAAAGATACTTGAACAAATCCAATTTTGTTATGTTGAAACATGCGATAACTATAAAGCAACAGATATTTCCTTATCATGAGTGCGCTTACATACATGACTAAAATACATAATATATATGAGACATATATAATATGTAGATATCCTATTATATATGCTTATGTATTTATGTGTGTGAGTACACAATGATATATACACATAATAGAATATACTATGAAGGCCTTTATAGAAAATGAAATATGTTTTTGTGCTACTCTGAATTAATCTCTAGTTTAACATTACATGGCAAAGCAAAGTGGAAGTGTGTCTGAATAGTGAACTAATATTTCTCTAAAATGCGACAATTTGAATAAAATTCAAAAAGTATGAACCATAAAGGAAAGGTTCAATGTGGATGCGAAGAGAGTTTATGAAATTTACTTTATATATATATGAATTCCAATTTGTGTACTTATTTGTGTACATATATCTATTTTACAAACCAATATAGGCACATTTTCTTTAAAATTTATTTCAGAAAATTTGAAATCCAAATTGTACAAATTACTTTAACTGTATATCCAGTTGTTATGTTTACTAATAAAATAATTTATTTCAAATGTCTTCAGACACTAAGTATCCATAGGACAACTCAAACAATATGCAAAATAAAAATCATGACCTGATTTGAGTCATGAAGTTAGCATTAGTGTTGCTATTCTTATTTTAATACTATTTCAAGTTTGGAGGTAGTATGAGACAGTTTCAATTTTATCATATGATAAATCAAATAAGTAATTACATTGGTGGTGATAAAGACCAGATTCCCTTAATGGGAAAACTTATAGTTTTAAATGGTTAATAAAATTGGTGTTGTCCTGAATTTTAAGTTCCATATGAATTGATGATGACTTTATCTTATGAATATTAGTATATTAATTTTCCTTTACAATGAAAGGACTAGAATTCAGGGTAAATCTAGTAAGTATGGACATTCTTAATGCATAAAATATGATCTAAGCAGCATTTCCTTTTTTTTTAAGATTTATTTATTTATGCATACAAGAGCTAGGTTGTAGACCAGAGGGGGTGGGGAGGTGAGAGGATTCACCAGAGACAGAGGGGGGAGCAGACCAGGTAGATGGACTGAAATACACTGCCAAGGGGAGCAGTGGCTGAGACAGGAGAGGTCTGCTGTGCCACTGCTGATAGCTTCATAGTGCTGAGACTTAACCCCTTGCACCACCAGGGAGGCCCTAAGTAGCATTTCTTAAAGAACAGAACGAACAAACCAAAATAACAACAGCAATAAAAGCCCAGCACAGTACTGAGCTGCTTGAAAATATCCTCAGCAGGCCATTTGCAAGATTTGTTAGAACAAACGCTAAGGAAGTTTTCAATAGTGAAATATTTTCCAAATTCAGGATCCTGCTTTAAGAGAATACCTCTGACCAAGGACAATTTGAGTCTTATAAAAATAAAAATTATAAAATATTTAAAACATATCAAATATGTAACAGTATCAGGTTTATAATGAAAATAAAGCAAAAATGACAAAAATGCATTAGACAAAGTTGGAAGACATTAGTAAATAATGTTAATTTGAAGTTGGCAAATAAAGGGACGACTTGAACATTTTTCCTACCTTTCCATATGAATTCTTATTTGATGAAAGAAACAAAGGTGGCAGAATATGCCACTTTAGCATACAGTTACTTTGAGCTAAAGGTGCTTGAAGGCTAGGATGGAAGAAGGACACTCCGACTTACTCTGCTTCATGAATCAGGAGAAAAAAAAATCAAGATGAAAAATGCCTTCCCTGTATGAGAACAAAGACATGCTTTAGCCAGAGACAAGGGGTTTAGATGAGATAAATCTGTACAAACAGACCTTACTAAAATAATTCTTATTTCCATATATTTTAGTTATTTTTCCATAGTTAGCTCTCTTTGTTCAAGCTGACATAAATACTTAAGCTTAGTCACTTTGTTGAATCTTCATTTTCCACATTCGTATGGAGGTTCCTGTGTGCATGTTAAAATCTATGTTTTGTGTTAATCTGTTTTCTATCAATTTATTTCTCAGGCCCAGGAGAAAAAACAAAATGTTAGAAAACGTTAGAAATTGCAGGAATTAAATGAATAAAGAGTAAAAAAGTATCATCATTAGCAACTTCTAATGAAATAATGAATCTAGGGGCCTCCCTGGTGGCGCAGTGGCTGAGCGCTGCGCTGTGGAGCTGTTGGCAGTGCGCGATGTGAGTTCGACGCCCAGCCAGGGAGAATCCCACATGGTTCGGCAGACCTCTCCTGCCTCACCCGCTGCTCCCCTCAGCAGTGTATTTCTGATCTGTCTGTTCTGATCCCCACTCTGCCTCTGGTGAACCCTCTCGCCACCCCACGCCTCTGGCCTGTACCCCAGCTTGTATGTATAAATAAATACATATAAAAAAAAAGAAAGAATGAATCTATACCATGAAACTCAGTTATTATATCATAAGAAGGAGGTAATCACAAGAAAAATTATGAATTTGTTCATAAAATCATATTTGAACATAGATCTATTTGGTTTAACAAATATGAGTCTCATTTTCAACACATTTTATTGCCAAAATACAAAGAAATTCAGGCTACATAAGTACTTATTAAATGGTATGTAGTATTAAAATCAATAATATTCAGATTATGGGTGAATTCTTAGAATAGATTATTCAGGTTCCTAAATGAATTAGAGATATGGAGAGAAAATCTACAAATTAAATAAACCTAAAGACAAAGCAACCTATTGAGATATATGGGCCATACTTAAAAATCCAAATCACACAATATTAAATATATATTTTTAAATATTTATTTATTTATGCACACAAGCTGAGGTATAGGCCAGAGGCGTGGGGCGGCGAGAGGGTTCGCCAGAGGCAGAGGGGGGAGCAGAGCAGGCAGATTGATGGAAATGCACTGCTGAGGGGAGCAGCGAGCAAGGCAGGAGAGGTCTGCTGAGGCATGTGGGAATCTCCCTGGCCGAGCGTCGAACTTGCGTCGCCTCTGCTGACAGCTCCACAGTGCCTAACTGGGGAGACCCATAAAATATTTTTTAAAGCTTTTTCATAAAAAAAGGAATTTGAACATTGAGTTGCTTTTCATAAATTTAAGTGGTAAAGTTGTGGTCATTACCCTTCATTTTTGGGGGGTAGAATAATAACATGATATCTTTTATATATATATGTTATATTATATATATATATATGTTATATATAATATATATATATTATATATGTTATGTGTATGTTGATATATAATATATATATATATATATATATATATATATATATATATCTCAACATATTTTGGGATAAAATTGTATATAGAATTTGCTTTAAAATAATGAGGTGAAAGGTGGGGACCGGTAGGTGTATAGATGAAACAAAATGCCCATTAACTTGATAAGTGTTTAAACTGAGTATACTACACAATGGGAAACATTGATATATTCCTTAATAATTATAATATTCCACAATAAGGGTTTAGAATATTCCATAATAAAGATTTAACATGCCCAGCATCAACAAGTGTTAATCATTAGTTTTCCCATGTATGCATTATGATGCAAAATATGTAATTATTTTAATTAGAAGTTTCTTAAATTCATGTAATACAGTCCATCTTTATACAAATAAGAAACAGACTCAGAATTTATAAAACTTATTTACACTACATATTACACCTTTATGAAGGATTAAAGCAAGAATTGAATCCAGTTCTTCTGGCTCCTGAGACATAATAATTTTTATTTATTAGGGAACTTTGTATTTAATTGTGTAGTTTAAAAATAAGTCTTCAGAAAAGCAAATTTATGAAACTTTCTATAAGCATACCATTATATAGACAGCTTCTCATTTTTAAAAATATTTTCCTCTTACAATTGTATTTTATAGCATGTTCTAAATGAAGATTTTTTTTTTTTAGTTTCTGGAGCAAAAGAAACTTAAGGGAGTAAAACATCTGGAGTAAGTACAGGGTAAAGTATTTTTTTGTTAATCAAGACAGCATGCATTAGGAATAGCAGGTGCCATCTTGAGACAAAAGACTGATTAGGACTTATTATACAGCTATTATTTGCACACAAACTATTCATCACCACAGAACTTAATGTGTCTTAATTAGAATATATAAATAAAAATACTCTTTTAAGTTTATATAGGTTGCAGTGTTTGTTAAAAACTTCCCTATGAATCACCTTATTACAATAACCATTTAAAAAAAATGCTACCCTAAAGTAAGTCAGAAAATGAAGACTTGTTTAAAGAACTTGCCAAGGTCAAATACCAAATTTGTTACAGCCAAAATTGGAACTTAAACATTTTATTACAAAGATATTTATATCTAGCAATTCTATGCTCAACTCCAGATCTGGTAATTATTTCAGTGACATTTTCTTTGATTTTGACAGCACAGCATTGGAACCATATTATTAAATTTTCTGTATTCTGTCTTTTGTCCAAAAGTTATTAAGATGACTGAATCTGGACTCTGGAGTTTGAATATCTACCACATTTGGCATTATATATTCTTACATTGATAAGGATAACATGAAGAATATTAGATGAATACAACAGTTTTTGGAAAAAATTAATTCTTCATCCTAACACTTCTATGGTTTCTCCAGCCAAATTATTAAACACAGACTCAGGGGTGAAGTCTAGATTCACATTCAGTTTACTAGCACAAACTGGAACTACACCACTGGGAATAAATAAAAATCAATGTTGTAGACCAAAAGAAGTGCCATTTACTTACAAATGGATCATCTATCAACTTTCAGAAGTATTCAATATGGAACATTAAACTGCTATTATCATTTGTGACATGGAAGATATTAAAAAAAGACCTTGATCAAACTTGTAGAGATGAAAATTAGGATATCTGCAATGGAAAATACTTTAAACAGTTTTAGTGGTATATTATGCATTACAGAAGAAGAGATTAATGGGTTTGAAGAAACAGCATTAGCGACTATAAAAAATGAAACAGAAAAATTTTAAATGAAAATTGATGTAGTGAGATGAGAGAAAATTATAGGTAAAAGTACAAAGAAATATGACGACACTAAATCCAAAGACCCAAAAAGTACAATGAAGCTCTCCCATGCACACACCCATGGAAATACTAAATCAGGCAACATCCTATTCAATGTGCTCAAAACAAGTGGTGATGAAGAAGACTTTCAACATAGCTACCAGGGGAAAAGACATGTTGTGTACAGAGGAACAAAAATAAAATTTAAAGCCCATTTTGTGAACAAATAAAATGAAAGAAGACAGTGGAGTATATGTTCACAATATAAAAAGAAACAGTGCACCTGGAAATCTACTCCTAGCATAAAAAAAGACAAAATATATTTTTATACATAGCAACATTTATAATTTTTTTTAAGATTTATTTATTTATACATACAAGCTGGGGTACAGGCCAGAGGCGTGGGGCGGCGAGAGGGCTCGCCAGAGACAGAGTGGGGAGCAGAACAGGCAGATCAGAAATACACTGCTGAGGGGAGCAGCGGGTGAGGCAGGAGAGGTCTGCCGCGCCATGTGGGATTCCCCCCGGCCAGGCGTCGAACTCGCATCGTGAGCTGTCGACAGCTCCACAGCGCAGCGCTCAACCGCTGCGCCACCAGGGAGGCCCCATAGCAACATTTAATAAACTCATCACCAGTGACACAAATGTATTTAATAAGGTTAAAAGTAGTACTTAGAGCAGAAAGAAATGGAAACAAGGGGGGAGGTGGAGAGGAAATATGAATGCACAAAAAAGGGAGTGAAAAATAACAGTAAAGCAACATATATGCGTCTATCACTAGATTAATTTTGTTATAATTTAAATATCCTGAAAGATAACTGTTTAATCAAAACCATAAAAATGTAATATGTGTTGAGATGCAGATGTGATTTACCTACCAAGAATTCCTGAGTGGATTCCTGGCAGTCACTTGAACCTTGGCCAGGGTGGGGCAGGTGGGACAGATTTTCCATGTTGTCTTGGCATCTTCTGAGGACAGTTGCAGTTCAAACATGTAGGCCCAGTTTAGGACAGCATCTGAATTGTCATGGGTGGTTCAATTATGGATCCATCTGCCCCACATCTTTTTGCTCTGGGCAGAGGACGCTTCAGTGTCTCTGTTTAGTTGACAAACACTGTCAGCTCTTTGGCCGTTTCCGCTTGTCAGTGTGGGGACCCTCATTTAAGTATCCACAGGAGAAAAACAAAAATTCATTAGGGGCAGAACTGATTTTTTTTTTACCCAAATTTCTCATCCTCACAGGGGAGATTGTTTTGTATGTCTGTCCAAAGTTTGCATGTGGCTCAGTCGAATGTCCCGGCTGTTTGTTAGCTGTAGCCCATAAGTCAGGAAAGTGTACAGCCGAGGAATGAAGATGCTGAGGCAGAGCTATAAATAAGGGAAGAACATGCCTGAAGGGGGGACCGGGGATGGCTGGGGCTGAGTACTTGATGGCAGCTCTCTTCAGAGACTACAGTGCAGTGGCTGGCACCAAGTCTGTGTGTGAAAGACAGCACAATGCCTGCCAGGACAGACCTTGCAGTTACCATAGGTAGGGTCTGCAAAATCGTAGTTTTTTAACCAGTAACTGGACTCCTCAAAATACAAACATAATCCCAAAACATAAAAAACATACAAATCTGCACCGTAATTGATAGTGCAATTTGAACTTAGATTTAGGATTTAAATTCAAGGGAATTTTACTTATGTTTCCGTTTGATTAAAAATAAGTAAATAAATATGCTTACTATCAGCCATCTACAATTTGAATCAGTGTTTTGCATCAATCATCTACATTCCAAAGTAACCAAAAACAAATTGTCTAAAGACAAACTCTCCATTAAAGAGAGACTGCTATTATCAATCAAATCTCTGGGATTAAATTTATAATTTTAAAATTCATCTTTCCAGAAAAAAAAAAGTAATAACAAGAAATCACAAATGTCCTACTAAGGCAATTTTTTTTTTCTAGAAACAATCGTTGGATTTTTTCTTTCTTGTTTTCTATTTTGTAAAGCGTTAATGTCTTTAAAAATGCGTTTATATAGAACCATTAATGGTTGACATTGCCTTTCTCGATATGAGTATTATGTAACCTGAGAAATGAGGCAGCTACTCTAATTCATATAGGATATATTTCTCTTAAATCATTCTTTATATATAAACTGAGGTCTGGCCTTAGGTAAGTTACTAACATTCTAAAGAACTGTGGTATTTTTGCAAACCAATAAGTTAAAAATGGGAGCCATATAGGGATCTCTGTTTATTTTAACACCTATTCAACTCACATTGCGTTAAATAGCATTCCAACCAAGTTGAAAATGAAATCAGCTAGCTCACCTCACTGGACAGCTGCTTTCTATGACTTCAATCTATGCAATTCATTAGAGAAATGCAGGCACAAATCCTAATATTTTTCTAAAGTAGTGCCATTTTTCTTTTAGTCTTTAGAACTTTTTAAAAGGTAAAATTAATACAACTGTTCAAAAGGGACAGTACAAACTTAATGAAAATGAAACATCATTCATGAGCTCCTAGTACATTCATATGATTAATTATTTTTTATAACACTTAGGGATCTTTATTAAAAAAAGCATTATTTTCAGGGGCCTCCCCTGTGGCGCAGCGGTTGAGCGCTGCGCTGTGGAGCTGCCGGCAGCAGTGACGCGAGTTCGACGCCCAGCTGGGGAGAATCCCACATGGTGCGGCAGACCTCTCCTGCCTCACCAGCTGCTCCCCTCAGCAGTGTACTTCTGATCTGCCTCTTCTGCTCCCCACTCTGTCTCTGGTGAACCCTCTCGCCGCCCCATGCCTCTGGCCTGTACTTCAGCTTGTATGTATTAAAAAAAAAAAAAAAATCTTAAAAAAAAAAAGCATTATTTTCAAATATTTTAAGGTGCCATTGAGATCATTGAGCAAAACAAATTCAAAACATCCTGGTAGACTATTATAAAATTATTGTCAAATTTTACAGAATTATGTGTCAGGATTATTTTTTTTAAAGCAGAGATTAGTTGGTGTGATTTTCACCTTGTTAGATGTTTCCTTTCATATTAATCAAATAATTTTCTGAAATTTTATATTTTTTAAGATACCAGTCTTTCATTTTTTTCTCTAAGTTTAGTAGATTACATAATTTTTTTTCATTAACAAATATTGGACTTTAGGTATTAACTATCAACATTTTAACATATTTAGTCAAAAACCACATCTACCTGTGCCATTCTGAGAAAAAGGTTTTTTAGATGTTCTCTCGTAGAAAGCAAGCTGCTTTCAAGTTAATAAATATAAGTTTGGCTTTAAATTTACCACTTAATAATGGTGGGAATTAATTTATGGCTCTATAGTTTATCTTTACAGTTAATATGAATTAAACATTTTTTTCATAAATGTGAGTGGCTTGCTACACATGTCCTTTACCATTAGCTAAAATTGCAATGATAAAAAACAAATAAAATCTTGACCAGATATAAATACAAGTTTGAGAGCAAATCAATTTAATGACGAGAAAAAGAAGTGATTGTAATATTGGAACTGGAGAAATAGAAGTTTTTATGCATTCACCTTCCAAAATTTTGGAGAATGTAAGAATCAGAAATTATTTCACATTAACCCTCTGTCCTAAAACTAAAGGTCCATTCCAGATTGTATGTGTACCCTCTGTGTTGGACACCTTATTTGACAGATGTCTTGTGTTTCATATAACATCACTTTGTGATTCAGAGAGTGAATGCATATGGTGTACAGCCATTGCAGGCAAATGGATCCCTACTTGTTTTCATTGTTCACTGTGGAATAGTTATATGGTCTGAAATGTGTATAATTAAACATATAAGCCTTTTTTTTTCATTCAAAAAAAAACAAAAAACAAAAAATAATTTGTAACCAGAGGAGCTACTGGAAAAATATCAGGCTAATAGTAGTTAACTTAAACATTAAAATTTTTACTAGTTTTATATATCTTAATTCTGTCTCTTTCTCAGAACCATTTTGAAGTTGTGAGTGGTATTTACTATTATGTGGCCAGGGATTGTAGACCCTTAGAAACTTCTTTACATGCTTTACAATCTATAGAGTAACAGAGGTAATGAGGCCTCTGGGACACTGGCCAGTTAGTCTCAAAATTCTGACCTCTGCTGGTCAAGGTATCTGGTGCCACAGTAAAATTCCTAGGATGATTCACTAATAAGTATGTCCTTCTACTGGGAACAATCGAGTAATACTTGATATGGTGGCCCATTCCCTATGGGTAGAGGTAGTAGATAAAGATGACCTCATGGACACAAGCTTAAGTTCCTCAGTGTAATGCCTTGAGCCTCTGTAATTTATATTTTCTTTTCCCATAGAAATTCCTTACTCTTTGCAAATATTTATAGTATTTAGGTTCCAATTGGGAAATGCTAAACTCTAACTTCATTAAGAAGTTGTGTGTTCTCACATTTTAAATGTTGTTTTTTTTTTTTTTCCTAATAAGAAACACTTTGCTTTTGCTCTGCCTGGAAGATACCTCTATTTAGTCTTGCCAGTAAAGTCTAGTTAGATTTGTGCTATTGTCTGGATGAAGTTGCTACTCCAGATCTTTCCAACCAAGACTTAATCTCACAGACCATGGCATCACAGGGCATTGGAATTGAGGACAAGTAAGAATGACCTGGGGTTTTAAAAGCATTTGAGTTCTTATCACTTGCCCCATTGAATTTGTCTCTTAATGGTTGCTAATCATCAAATAACAGAAAACAGTATTCTTGAGGCTTTCTGAGTATCTGATTCTCTGAATGTCCTTTTCAGATAGGTGAGACTATGGAACATATTGAGGAAATTAACTTTTTTGTAAAAGAAACTCATCTCAACTGATCTGGGCTGAGTTTCTGTGTTTGCCTTATTTGTCTTAAACTGCAAATGTTGAGTCTATCACATTAAAGGGAATATATGAGGGAAAACTGACCTAGATCTGGGATTGATGAATAAAGGAGTAGCTGAATAAAGCTGGTGTTTTGTGGGCCTAATGTTTCCTTTTACATAAACTTTGCCTACAGAACATTAAATATGTTCTTTATCTAATCACTTGGATTACTCACTAAGATACATACCAGAGGCAAAAAAAAATCACTTTTTAAATTTTGAAGTTAATTTAAAATAATTTTTATTTATAAAATTGTATCAATAAAAAGGGTAATTGAAAAAAGTAATTTATGCCAAGAAGGTAATTTATAGATGTGTATAATATTGGAGTCTACAGCATATTCTTGAAATAAGTCTTTAAAAATAAATTTCACTATTTCAAAATTTTTATGGGTTATATAAATTTACTTTTAAAATAAATATCCCTTGATCATGTTTGACTTGTATAAATATCAATTTCATAATATGCACATAGATTTGACATCTTGTAACGGGAAGGTGGTACATATAATCTTAAGAAACAATGGACATAATTTATTCTTTTTTCTCTGTTGTTATTGTGAGCAATATATATATAAAATGTTCATTATTTTTAACAAACTGAATTCCTGCTGGATAAAATACCATTTTTAGTGTAAGGATGTTATGCAACAGATGACTATACCAGGGCACTAAATAGATGAAACACAACCTGCAGAAATTATTTTCTTGCTTTTTAATTATAAATAATCCCAATATAAGGCTTTAAAAACTCTCCCGATGAAAAATATCTTATATGCTTTGTGTTGTTAACAAGTATCAGCATGTTACTTTACTTTTAGGTAGTATTTTTGTAAATAAAATCCTTATAATTGAAGCTATATCTATATATACACACATGTGCATACATACATATGTTATTCACATATATATGAAGAGTTTTGTCTTTGTCCACTTTGATCCTCAGTGGCTAACAATCATTAACCCTATTCCCAGGGGACAAGTAATTAATGATCCATGAAGCAATTAAATATAATATTGTATGCCTCTAGTTAAATGTACTCAGTGATAAATCATTTTGTAATATGTGATGATAAGAATATCTTTAATTTTTGTGGAAGTAATCATTTAAACTAGTTTGCAGTTTCAAATTTTCATGTATGTGGAGCTATATTTACTTAGATATAAATCTACATCCTCAGAGGGACACATCTGTGTGATATGCAAAAGTATCATGATCCCAGGAATATTTCTGTGTGTGTGTGTGTGTGTGTGTGTGTGTGTGTGTGTGTTCTTTTCATAGTCAGTAAGTCAAATTCTGCCATATGGCGATCAGTTACATTTGCTGAAATTATGTGTATATAAGTAAACATTACCCATCATGATTATAATCAGATGAAATAGTCTCCCTAATTGTGTTTAGTATGGCCCTGCACCTGTTTTCTGTTCCAATGATTTTCCTTATACACAAGTGACTCTTTATCAGAATTCCCTACCGTACTATACATTTATTAAATATCTGCTCGTTTCAACATTCTCTTTGAGGTATGATGATGGATAGAGAAAAATATAAATCATGGTTTATGTTATCAAGGAGTTTTATATACTAGGCAATGCTTGACTATTAGTTTATTCTGCAGAATTCTCCTGATGCAGTCACTATAATTTAGCCCATAAAATCTGTGTGGAGACAAAAGAAAATCATGACAAATTAAGAAAGAGTCATGAAGGGCCTAAATCAGGAAGAAACTAAAGTTTAGTCAACCTGATAGAGTCATTATGACCATTTTAATTAATGACATAAAAATAGACAAGTCTATCTATCTGTCTGTCTATCCACCCATCCATCTCTCCTGTCCCCCACATACCAGTCTGCCTACTTATAAAACTGAAGGATGCATTTAGGAAAAAAAAAAAAAAAAAGTGAAGCAAGTAATTTATAAAAAGCATATATATTATATTGGGTACATAAATTAATCATTCTTAGATAGCACCTGATGTATTTATTTAGAAAATAAACCTTTCTCCAAAGATTATGGAAAGAAAGGAAACAAAACACAACTACTCAACAGCCTTATTCTTTTCCCTCCCTTATAACCCTGCACTTTGGCCAGATGCTCGGTGTTAGAAACTTCCAATAGCTTCAAGTACAAACCTCACATTTTTATCACTATACGTACATTCTTGAAAATTAATACAGGGCCTCCCCGGTGGCGCAGCGGTTGAGCACTGCACTGTGGAGCTGTCGGCAGCGGCGGCGACGCGAGTTCGATGTCTGGCCAGGGAGAATCCCACATGGTGCAGCAGACCTCTCCTGCCTCGCCCGCTGCTCCCCTCAGCAGTGTATTTCTGATCTGCCTATTCTGCTCCCCACTCTGTCTCTGGTGAACCCTCTCGCCACCCCACGCCTCTGGCCTGTACCCCAGCTTGTATAAATAAATCTTAAAAAAAAAAAAAAGAAAAAAGAAAATTAATACAACCGTTCTCCAGCAGGAGAAAATTGAATGCAACTCCTTGAAGCTTCATGATCTGTGCCTTCTCAAATGTTTGGTTCATTTTGGTTTTTGCCTTTTTTTAGCATTGATGGTGAAAGCTTAATCACATTTCATGACTTCACTTTAATTCCAACTATTTCTCAAAAATATTTCCCAGACACAGTACTATATAAAAAGACTCTTGTTCATTCTTCTGTGTTAGTTTTACACTCTTTATACTATATAATTCTCTTATTGCACTGATTACATTGTACATTTACAGAGCTGCCTCCTTCAGAATAGTAGTCATCTATTATTTATCTTTCAATTCACAGCAATGAGTAGAGTTCCAACATGTAACATTTAATAAATATTTGAGGAATGAATGAAAGAATGAATAAATCATTAGCAGTTAATATAAAGATCAAATGAAATAAAATTTATAAAAATATTTGAAAAATAAAAGTAATTTCTATTTCAGGTGTTAATACACTTGTAAAAACATTGTAGTACAATTTGAACCACTATTATGATTTATCTGTATATATGTCTTTATGCATTACACCTAGAAACATAATTATGAGGGACACATATATTCTTGGGTTCTTTCTGATGAATGAGGGAATGAAAATAAAAGTGGGGATCTTTATAAAGGAACATTTCTTTGAATGAAACCCAGGGAATAAAAAAACCTGGGTGATTACTTGGGAAGAAGGTAACTGTTGAGACATTATTCAATGTAATATTTTATAATTAAATCTTATCAAATCCATTAAATATAGATTTCCTACATACCAAGGGAGAACCTGCCCAATGCAGAAGGAAAACAACCAAGAGCTGATACTTCTATGCTATGACTATGAAGTTATTAACTGGAATAATTCCTAACATCCAAGAGGACAATGAGAGACAAAATCTTGTCATTCCTGAAAGAATCAACCATACAGTTGTCCTTTTGATTGCTGCAAATAGTAATCACATAACCCAAACTCAGTATGATAAATGCTGTGGCTCACACTTACTGTTATCACACCCTTCAACCATTTGAACTTCTCTTCTTTCGTTCTATATTCCATGCTATTTTCTTTCATCAAACTTCAACTAATCTTTTAAAATTCCTATTCTATAGTCAACCAGTTTTTCTCAAAAATAACCTATTCTCTGTATATTTCTTTCACCTATTATTGTAAATAAAATATAACCATTGTCAGAGAACATTGCTTCTTCTGTAATCAAGTGAAAATATTTACTTATTCAAGCCCTTTATAATTCAAGCAATAATGAAGATTTTGACTTTGACACTCATTACTGTTTCCAAATCATTCTCCACACAGCAGGTTAAAAAATATTTTAGTACCTTATTATTAAAGATGGATTAGTGAAATTCCCACTTTTTAATTAATAAAACACATCAAATCCTTGTAATATGATATTCATTGATAATTCTTGAATACCCTAGGCTCTGAGATTTTAGCATCTGAGATTTTTGATCTCCTACTTTTCCTACTTTCCTGCTTTGATCTCCTACTTTTGATCTCCTACTTTGTCTTGACTAACTGATTTCAGCAATCACAATTTACATTTTTCTTCAAAAGTGCTTCACCAAAAATAGTAATTTAAACATCTCACTGTGTAACCATGCCTCTATTTCCTCCTTTATACTGTTTTACTAAACACTCTGAATACAGTATTTCATCTTCTTTAATACTCTTAAAACCACCTTAAAACTATTGACTTCCCCCGTCAAATATTTCTTCTGAGTTTACACTGAGCCCCATTTAAAAAATATTTAATAATTTATTTTTCCAGTTTCTCCTATGGTTGAAATATATTTATTTTCTATCCCTAATGTTTTATCACATGCAACTGCCAAAATTCTGCTCCTAGAAGAAACAGTGGAGGGTCTAAAAAATCTTACTTTTGAAGAAGTTTTACTCTCTTGTTCCTATCTTAGATTGATCATTATTTGGAGAATTAATTCAATTTTTTTGGTAAACCTCAGTTTGTTTGCTATCAAATGAGGAAAAAAATAGCATATACTTCAGAAAATTAACATAAAATGAATGAAATAATCTTTTTAATGTGTTTATAATGGTGTGAACACAGTGTTGAATAGTCTTTGCTATCGTAATCATTGATTTTTACAGCTTCAGTTTCTGTTCATTTTCTCTGTCCTTACACATGATAAAACTGAGACAGTTTAACTTTTTTTTAGGATTTATTTTATTTATGTGTACAAGAGCTGGGGTGTAGGCCAGAGGAGTGTGTGTGGGGGAAGGTGGTGAGAGTATTCATCACAGGCAGAAAAGGAAGCAGAACAGTGTGGATCTACTAAATACACTGCTGAGGGGAGCAATGGGCTAGACCTGAGAGGTCTGCTAGAGGTCTGTTGTGCCATGTGGGTTAGCTCTCTGGCCTGGTATTGAACTCATGCTAAAGTAGCTGCTGATAGCTTCATAGTGCTGAAACTTAACCCCTTGCGCTACTAGGGAGGCCCTGAGTTTAACTATATAGTAATATTGAATTCATGTCACTGACTTTACCTGAGTTTTCAATGATTCTTAACATTAACTATATTTATTCTTGTTTTCTTAAGGGAACTAACTTTCTTATTCTCTCTACTGTCTTCCAAGCTTTTACTTGCTTTTTTTTTTTTTTTTTCCAATCTTTGTATCCTACCTTGTGTTTAAAATACAGGTATAATTTTTCCTCTTCCAAACTTGTAGAAGTAAATACTTTAGGGTATTACTAGGTTTCTTTATATATATATACAATACATATATATATATATATATATATACACATACATATATATATGTATATACATATATATATGTATATACATACATATATATATACAACAATACAATAGCTTTAAACATAAAGTTTATTTGAAAATTTCTGGTTTTCCATTCCTTATTTTTAATATTTGATAGTACTTAGAGATAAATTTATTGAACCATGGGGAATTTGTATTATATTTATTCTCAACTGCTTTACTGATAAAGTAATAACATGGACAATATATGGATTTTATAGTGTCTAAATGATACTCAGTTTAAAAAAAAACTGATTTCTAATTTGTATTGGGAAGAAAGATCAGTGAGATATAAAAATAGCTCTTCTTTCTTTGGCATTGCATTGAAGATCTGCAAAAATATTGAGTTAAGGAAATGAGATTTACTTTACAATTAATTATTCCACTACTTATGAGACTAAATAAATGTTTATAATTAAAATAAGAAACAAACAAACTCAAATGCCACCAAACCCCCAAAGGATCAAGAGGCCATTAGAGGACAAAACAAACTATGGGTTTTCTATTGACTTGTTGATATAGTATTACAAATTAAGAGACAAGAGAAAGATCATCCGGTTAGTCATAGCCTAATGGCAAATATTCATTAGCAACTCTCTAACCTATTTATATTTGTGGAATCCTATGCCTTCTCAGATAAATTATAGCCTGCTGTCTTCTCTTCTGTCTACAAAGCTTATTTCTCTAACTTTTCCCTTTGTGCTACTTTCATTATAGAAACAGTGATTTCCAAGTCTTAAAAGTGGCTATATATTAGTTGTGTTGATTCCTTTCAATTCTTCTGATCATGATCTGTGCTTACTTTATATTCTTTTAATACTAACTAAAGCTTTTTAAAGATAATAAATACTTTGATGAGTGCAGTGTTGTATCTTACATTTGAGAGATTGATAGTATCGTAAACCATTGTTATCTCAATGAGAGAGAGACAAAGAGAGAGAGAGAGAGAGAGAGAGAGAGGGTGAATGTTGTCTATGTATTTTAGAATTCTTAGGATCAATACTGGGCACTCTCCACTCAATTTCCAGTAAATCATCCTCCCACCATTTTGTTAAAAAAAAACTGAACATCTGCGTCCATTTTCATATAGTTTACAGATAAAAGAAGTTCTCTTGGATGATAAATTTTTCTCCCATCGATAAAAGTGGCTGGCTTGTATATGAAATTTTAATGTTTTTTTTTTACTTTTTTATGTTAATGTTTCAAATTATATATTTTAAATAATTACCCTGTTACTTAGTAAGTTCTTTATCATCATATGATATTCATATATAATGCTGAATTAAATTTGTTAATAATTTGTTAATGAGTTTTGCCTCCATGTTCATGAAAAATATTGACATATTTTCTTTATGAGTTTTGTAAAACATTTGTCAACTTTGGAGTGAAGGTTATGTTGGAATGATAAAATCTGTGCTTTATTTACTAGAATATGGGGAAAATTATAATAATACTATTGTTTCTTAAAATCTAGAAGAAGTATGTGGGATATGATTTTCTATACTCTTTTTAAGTTATGGATTTATTTTTTTAGATATATAGTGATTCAGATTTTTTCTTCTTTTTGAGCGAGCTTTAGGATTTTTAAGGATTTCTATAGATTTTTTTTGACAACATTATAAATGGCTTTATATCCTAGACATTGCTATGTCTACGATCTTTGGTGATCATCATTTGCAGTCTTTCTCTTTTTTGATCATATTTTATAGGAGTTTATTAATTTTATTAATCTGTTAGCATTGTCATTGTTCTTAATTGCATTTTATTTTCTATTTCATTGATTTCTTCTCTTTATTTTTTTTTCTTTTATGTTTCCTTCTTTGGTAATCTCATAGTAATTAAAAAATATTAGTGAGTTTATAAGTCTGACTTTCAGTTCATTAAGAGATGAGTAACTCATAAAAGTAAATGTATATTACTTTACAAGACCTCTACACATTTCAATTAGTATAGACAATATAGGAAGCACCAATAACATTCTTCAGACTTTCAAGATCATGTAAGAAAACGTGAAAATAAAGCATTTTCTTATTCCTCATAAGAGCTGTTACAAAGGACATTGGATATATGACTTAAATGCAAGTGTCCTGGATTCTATTCTCTGATATAAAGTATAGAACAGATGCAATGCTAAACAACCTGTATGAAAAATTACCAAACATCTGAATATGAGTTTGATAAATCAAGGCCTCCATTACAAAAGTGTGAGTCATGGGCTCAATTTAGAAAAAAAATGTGCAAAATTTTAAAAAAATGAATTATAGCTCTGTACATAATTCTTTATTGACTAGCTGATGAGATAGTGTGAAAATGGCATGGAAGCTCTGGGTGAAAATAACTTCAGCATCCTTAAATAGAAAGAAACCATCTTGCAGTAGAAACTTCCTTTTCCTTTAAGTTTAAATATGTTTTCCTATTTGAAGGGAAAGGGGAGGGGGATATAATAAACTGTATTGTTCTCTTGAAGAAGCAAAGTGTATCTCTTAATTCCTACATTGAGTTCTTTGTAAAAGAGATGATAGATAGATAGATAGATAGATAGATAGATAGATAGATAGATACATATATATGTATCCATCTAAATCTATAACTTTTATGTATGTACTTTTTAAAAACTTGTATAACACACACACATTAAGTAGGATATAGATTGGAAGTAATTTTCCTGATTATTATTTTAGGAAAAGTTATAATTTTTTTCACATGATGATAGTTAATATCATATCTTGTGAGCTATAAAATGGATTAAATGACTTGTAAAGTTTAAGAGTTAGACCAAATGTAAATTACTTGTGACCTATTTTCAAAATATATTTCATGTAATATATATGAACTAAACAGATACACATTTATTTAGATTAAGCCCTATCATGAGAGTGATATTTAAGGAAGTGTTTGGCTAGAAGCAATACTTTGTCTTGAACAAATCTCTCAGATCTTTTAAAAGAAGGCAATGCAACCAGCTGCTAATCCTGTATTATCTGGTAATAATTTTATCATTTGTTCATTGGTTCTAACAAAACATAGTTTCCATTTCCCTTAGTGTTTTGTATTATATTATTGAGTTCAATCATTAAAATACAGATAATAATCTGCATTACCAATCAGTTCATTAATATTAGTTAGTAGTAATATATTTATTTTTCATTTTGCATACAGGCTATATCTTATGTTTCTTTTTAACAATCTCTATATTGTTGCCTGACTTTGATATTAAATTAAAATATGTCGCAGTGCTATGCCACTATCTGGCTTATATATTTCATAACAATGTATAAGAACATGTATTTTAGAATTCAAAGCCGGGCCTCCCTGGTGGCCCAGCGGTTGAGCGCTGCGCTGTGGAGCTGTCGGCGGCAACGCAAGTTCAATGCCCAGCCAGGGAGAATCCCACATGGTGTGGCAGACCTCTCCTGCCTCGCCCGCTGCTCCCCTCAGCAGTGTATTTCTGATCTGCCTGTTCTGCTCCCCACTCTGTCTCTGGTGGACCCTCTCGCCGCCTTGCGCCTCTGGCCTGTACCCCAGCTTGTATGTATAAATAAAATAAATCTTAAAAAAAAAAAAAAAAAGAATTCAAAGCCATAGTTCAATGCCAAGTTTACCCTATACTAGTTTTTGATCTGGAACAAGTTTCTAACACTCTGAAAAATTTATTTAAATCTATCTTCTGATGATCTTTACTATAAATATGAGACTAATTCTGAAATTTGTTTTATAGGATTGCTGTAATGATCAAATAATACAATGTTTGTCAATTATTATAAGAGCTCAGTGAAATTCATATTTTCTTTATGGTCTACCTTAAATTATTTTATATATTCAAAGGGTTTAGATCATAATAACTATTTAATAGTGTTTAATGGTTAAAACCATAAGTTATTTATTGAATGAAATTATTTGGTTGGTGGGCCTCCCTGGTGGCGCAGCGGTTAAGAGCTGCGCTGTGGAGCTGTTGGCAGCGGCGACACAAGTTCAATGCCCGGCTGGGGAGATTCCCACATGGCGCGGCAGACCAGTCCTGCCTCGCCCACTGCTCCCCTCAACAGTGTATTTCCGTGGATCTGCCTGTTCTGCTCCCCACTCTGTCTCTGGTGAACCCTCTCACTGCCCCATGCCTCTGGCCTGTATCCCAGCTTGTATGCATAAAAAATAAATCTTTCTAAAAAAAAAAAAAAACTATCTGGTTGGAATCCTGGCTTTTCTAGTTTCTAGATGATTTCTTTGGACAAATTATATGATTTCTCAGGTTATCATGATGGCTGGGTTGCTGAATTTTTTACAAAATCTTCAAGACAGTGTCATAATTATATAACAATATGCAGTAAATATTAATATTTAATAATATTAGTATCAATATCAGTATATTGATGTTGATATTACAATAATTTCATATAGATACAATTCACTGCTTACACTTGAGAAGAAATTTCTCTGGATTTTAGTTTCTATACTTATGATGCAAGAAATATATAGGGGGAAAAAATCTTGGCATGTTGATGTTTATAAATTCTGTGGTGTACTATACCAGCTATAGAGCATGGCACAGGACATTAAGAAACTCAACAGTGGGGGCATAGCCTTCTAACATGTCTCAATTAATTGTGGCATATGCCATATCAAATCTCTTATTATAACAAGTTAAAATAGCCAAATTTTAGAAATTAATTTTAGAAATAAATCATGGGAAAGGATTTTCCCTATTATAAAGTCAGTATATCTCGCTAGATGTCATATGTGCTTTCTTGAATGAGAGAGGATTTACCCCCATTGCTAATATAAAGCCATGGAAACAAGTGCCAACTATGAACTGCAATATTCCTCTCTGTAATAGAAAAAGATATATATTCTGCTGTTGTGCACATAAATTTTATCCAGTCCAAATGCATGGGTAGTGACATGTGCCTGAGTCCCCAACTACTACTTTCCTGAACTTTGAGATCACTGATGCAGGTTAATTGGAAGCTGGATCTTCAGAGCATTTGTGAAACTTGAGATATTAGATTAGATATTAGATGGTCTGTCTTATATGAGGCAGAATCTAGAAGGTGTGTGTTTTTGCTCACTCACTTTTTGTTGAGCCAGAGGGAAGATCTTACATCTAAATGCAACAATCTCTAAATTTTTGTGTGATGCTTTGGGACTCATAAATGCCTAGCATTGTCAATTACACAAGCTAGGTGACTTGTCAACCATTCTTCAGGTAGCAGCCAGGAGTATGAATGCCAAATGTGTGGACAAGCTTTTCCCATGGAGAATCTGGATACAGCTTTACTATTAAAACCAGATGGGAAAAATCACAGGGTATGTGCTCAGAACCATTACAGAGGATCGCAGTCAGTTATCACAGGCAGGATGATAGAAGTCAGAACTTCATCTACTAAGCTAGAAAAGCATGCAGTCAAATCCCTTTAATGGCGGAATGGATGAGTTTTTGCCTCCTCCTCCCAAGGGGGCAGTTACAGTAAGTGCTTGTGCACCTATTTGGAAAATTCAGTTTTGTTTAACATGGTCCCTCAATTACCAAACTTCCTGGTAATCAGAACTAGATTATTTGAGGGACTGACCCTCATATGGCAGCACAAAACTTAGGATGTTAAGTGTGTGGAAAAGCTAATTTGGAGGAGAAGCTGGAAGTTTGTTTTGTCGTTGAAATAAGCCTAAGGGAGAATTCAGGGAAAGTGCCAAGCAGCTCTTTTGTGTTTCCAGGAAGATTGCAATGCACACAAATATGCAGGCTGATTAGAAGCTGGACACTTGAGTAGCAGCTGGGAAAGATTGTAATCAAATTTTATCCTTGGAGAAATGGGGGAGTTGGATTCTTTTGCCTTTCTGCTCTGAAATAGTGTATATAGCTACAGAGTGTTCACTTCCCTGTCTAAATGCTTCTTTGTTATACTGATATGGATGCAAACTCTGCTAGCTGTCAGTGCTAGGTTATTTGGAGGTTTATATTTTAGATGGCAGCTATAAAAAGTGGGGAAATTATTTGTGTGGACAGTACCTTTCCAAGGAGAAGCTGGCAACTTGGTTTTATTGTTGGAGAAAACTGCAGTACCAGAAGCTGCAATAGCAAGTGAGGGAAGTGTTCCCCTGACTCCTCCTCCACGGAGGAAGCCAGCTAGTCCCTGAATGCAGGTTAATTAGAAGTCAAAATGTCAGGCAGCAGCCTGGAAAGAATACTATCAAATGCCTTCCAGAAGAAAAGTGGGTGATGGACATTTTTGTCTGCACTGAATCTGAGGGATAGCTGGGAGTGATCACAAACAAACCTATTCATCAATGACTTCTTTGTCTGCTAGTCTTGTGGGACTTGCCCCATTGGTAATCACAGTTGGGTGACTCAGGAGTCCATCTTTCAGGTGGCAGCCTTAAAAGTTGCCGTGTTTGTATGGCCCAAACTCTTCATTGCACAGAGAGAAGCTAGGATTTGATGGTTCCCTTCCATTTAAAAAGCACTTTACTAGATCTTGATTATATGGTGAGAGGGTGTCTCAGCCTTTCATAACAGGATTTTATGTTGGTATTTTTAAAATTTCCCAATGTTAGAAGTCAGCTAACTTCTAGTTTTCTTTCAGAGGCAATTGATCATTATAGAACTGTATATTTGGTGTGACCATGCTATCTATGTGTGTGTGTGGGGGGTGTGGCGGGGGTGTAAGCAGGTTTCTGGAGACTACTGTGTTACCGTCTTGCCAACATGTGCTCTTGGCACTTGCAAGATGTTCAGTTTGGCTACATAGAAAGAGAATTACAATAAGATCACCATTTATATGTATATAAATATATAAATTTACATAAAGTTACATTTTATAATTTCTTTTAAGTATTATTGAAGATCAGTATAAAATAAATGGCATCAAATAGAGCATATCTAAATAGACATTGCTTTTTTCTTGTCTTTTCATTTCAAAATGAAGTTTAGATGAAAAAAATGTTTTTATTAGAACAGTTTAAATTATAGTGAAAAGTATATAATGTACATTTAAGTTGGTTAAAAGAAAATTGAAAATCTAAACATCAAATGGCAATTATAAACCTTTATTGAAGTTTAATTATATAAGAGATCCATGTAGGATGTGTTTATCAAGTCATTAAATATGTTTAATTCTGTACTTATAAATTTAAGGAATAGATTTCCTTTCTGAAGTTGGGTGCTTAGGGAAATAACAAAGTAATAAGATAGTGTTTGAAAGAAAGTTAATTTAAGAAATTAAATTATCCAATATAATAAAGTTCACACTAAGTGACATTTAAGCAATACAACATAGTACTTAAGGAGGTGTGTAGTTACTGTAAATTAATTTCCACTCTGGTTAGTTTGCTAATTTATCTTGTTTAGCAAAATAACAGCAACACACCAGAGAACTGCTAAAACCTTTGTCAGTGATTGATTGATTGATTCATATTTTAGCCAAGTTGCAGTTTTTACCTGTTGTAAGTATTGCTATTAGACTTTCTCTGCACATGAATGCCTCATAATGATTTGGTAATAAACAATAACTTTCAAATTGAAAAGGGGAGTTTTTATTTTGTGTAGGATATGTTCATTTCCATTCCTATCTGTTCTATTTATCTTCAACAAGTTGTTATAAAGAAACTCAAGTTTAAGAAGTTCAACCTTCCATAAATCCAACTCTACCAACAGTCAATTTTATCTTAAATCTAATACAATGTCAGCCTCAGAAACTATAAAACAACATTAATTTTAAAAATGGATATATTCTTGTAAGCATAATAAAATCACATTTTTGCTGTTTTCAACAATTTTTTTCAACTTGAGCATATCACTTTTACTTCCTATGTTGTCAGGTTTGACTTTCCATATTGTTTACAATTACCATTTTAATAAATGAACATTTAAGAAATGTTGGAGAAATCATGATATTTCATGTTAGCAGAATTAAGGATAAGGTAATGACATATGCCTAATTATTCCATATTTTTTCTGGATAGCATAGATAAAAAGGAAAATATAATAAAAACCTCTTAATTTGCACCTTCAGAAAAATTAGGAGACATGGGCAATTTAAAAACACCAACTTATTTAAAATTATAGTCAAAATTACTGGTAGCAGCAATAGTTGTAGATAGTAAGCCACAAAGGTATAAAGGACTGGAGAACAGAGTACTTCAAATCAAAATCAAGCAAATGTTTATACCAAGAAATCTTACAAGCAGCCCTGAGCAGAACTGAGATGCAATAAGATATTATGACTGGTGGAGTTGGAAAATTAAGGCCTGATAAGGGACTAGGGAACATTGGGGTGGATATAAGAAATGGAATGGTCATTTAGGTTGAAACAGCCAATGAGTGAGTGGGGAATTCGATACTGAATCTAAATTATTCTCTGCAATAAGTTTTGAGAGTAGATGTGCAGTTTCACAAGGGAATCATATTTTAATGAAATAATCCATGCTAGTAGAAATATAGAAAGAAGCACTTTCAACTGATTAAAATGGTAAACAATGCTGTTTTTCATACTAATGAAGTTTTCGTGAAACTCTCCTACTAATAAGAGAGCAAGAACCAATTCATTTAAATTATAGCAACACAAAAATAAATGTAGTATCTATACAAAGATATTAGAAGAAAGAAAATAAGCAATATGAGCAATATGGAAGATTGCACTAAATTCCTGAAGTTAACATTGTAATTCAGAAAAAAAAATTCCACAAAGCAAAAAAAAAAAAAAAATGACAACCCAATATTAAATGCTAATTAAAAAATAAAAATGGCAAACAATGGGAACTATGAAGGACAACAAAAAATATAAAACAACATTTTAATGTTACTACATCTAGATAACGGAAGGTATTTACCAATCTCAGGAGAAATACATAAAATAAAAATGTACATCCTTAAAAAAAAGGCACATTGTACCCCGTGAAGCATACGGTGAACAGATACCATAAAAATTTCAATATGAGGTATTTTCCACTGGACAAAATGAAACAAAAATAGGAGACATAAATAATTAAAACAGAAGTAAAAGTTATAGAAGACAGGTACAGGGAAATCAGTGCAGGGATAATTATAATTCCTGAAGAGAAAGCTAGTAATATAATGGAATGTTAGAAACATTCCGGACGTTTATAAAGGACAAAAACAAGCAAAAAATATCCTGAATTGAGGTAGTAAAAGAAATTTAATTTCAGAAACTAGACTTGCCACTAATTTAATATATCCTTCTAAATTTATTGGCAATATTTGGGCCTCCCTGGTGTCTCAACAGTTAAGGGCAGCACTGTGGAGCTGTCGCCTGCTGCCACCATTAGTTCGATGCCTGGCTGGGGATATTCCCACATGGCGAGGCAGACCTTTCCTGCCTTACCCGCTGCTCCCCTCAGCAGTGTATTTCAGTCAATCTGCCTGTTCTGCTCCCCACTCTGCCTCTGGTGAACCCTCTCACCGCCCCACACCCCTGGGCTGAACCCCAGCTTGTATGCAAAAATAAAAAATAAATCTTTAAAAAAAATTATTGTCATTTTAGGTTATAAAATAATTATTTGTATAATCAAGCAAAAAACACAAGTCTCTTATAATCAGATTAGCTTGCCGAATCAGAGTAGTATTAAAATTCTCCAAGTTAAATGCAATGAAAAATCTTTATAAAATTCTCATAGTAGAAGGATGAGAATGCTGTTCTGCATCAACCACATTTTCTTTCAAATAGCAAATTTCCAAAAATTCTAGAAAATGGAAAATATTCATCAATTTTACCCTTATCACTGAAGTTACAATAGTACAAACTTCAGAAAATGAAGAGGCCAGGAGATATTAGACAAAATCTAGCAAAAAAGCAAGATGATAAGTAGTTGCAAGGTAGCTAGATGGTAGTTAGGTAGGTAGGTAGATACATAGATGATAGATGACAGATCTCAAATATATTTAACCACTATATATGTCAGAGTTCTCCAAAGAACCAGAAGCAATAGCTAGTGTGAGGATGTCTACTATAAAAAGATTGGCAAAAGGAAGTACCTCATTCCATGAAAACAATTTATATATGAAAAGAATCTCCAAATGTCATGAGCCTAAGAATAGTATGTGTTTACTTTTGTATAAAGCATTTTAATTCAAATATTGGATCAAATTAATAGAGAACCCAATATCAAACTTTGCTATGTTTTCACAAATCAGCCTATAATTTCTAATTATGACATATCTATGGTAAATGTTTTAAGTACTTAACTGAGTTTAATGTGTATTTCTTGAATAACAACTATGTGTCAAGCAATGTTTTAAACATTGGAGCTACAAAAGCTAATGAGCCATATTCTTCCAGTTGTTGAGAATTGACATCTATTAAATGAAAGATACATATATATATTTAACTATATAATTTTTACCAAGACAGAGTTTTTCAGAGCGATTTATAGCACTCGTAAACAACAAGACCAGTAAACACAAAATTAAAGAAGGTGGAAATTACGCATATAGAAAATGGTTTAAAATTCCCCATTACTTGTCAGAAGATGAAAAAGGCAGCGTAGGTAGGAGGGATGGTTGAAAATATTTTCCAAGTGTGGGGAGTTCTGAAAAGTAGATAATAGTACCATTAACATATATCAGCTATAAAAGGGAATAATAATGTAGTAAGAACAGAGACGTCTATTTTAGAGAAGTCATTTAATTAATATATATGTGGAATAATCCAGAAGTGATGCCCAGTTGGAAGTTCACTGAAGTCATCTATGTCAGGGAGATGAATTTGCTCTAAAAAAATAGACATGGACAACGTGTACAAATGTGGACAATGTGTAGGACAATTTCACACTTTTTTCTACTTCTCAACATACACCTATAAATTAGGCACTAGTCCTTTCAACTGACAGATGAGAACTAGTCTTTCAAATATGAAGTGGTATACACAGTCACACAGTCGCTAGCTGTCACAGTGGGATATTTCTGCAGATTTCCCAGTACAACTCACATTCTCTTCACCAAGATTTCCTCTCCTTATAGATAGGGACAATGCATAATTTCATGAATTTAGTGTGGAATTAAAGTATAAATTTACTGTTAGAAAAAATGTATTCTTCCATTCTATTTACGTAAACTTATATTAAAGAGAATGCCAACACTTTTGCATCTCTACTCTGTTTGAAGGGATGCTATAATATTACAGATTCAGTTGATAATGGGTCCTGGCATTATCTGAACTATAAAATGGAATAAACTGTTTTCTTTCTTTTGTTCAGAAAATTTTTGGTGATAGATGTCAACACCCTTAGTTGTAAAAAGAGGCCTACTTCTCTCCTTTGAAACTTACATATAATCAAGCATTTTGAAAACAAAAATGAAATCAACACATCCAGATGTATATGATTATTGTTTTCCTCAGGACCAACATACAAGTTTCAATGTCTCTTAAATCTGTGTCTCATAATATTTAATTATGTTTCCTATTTATAGTGACTTGTAAAAATACAGTGTCCAGAGCGTATATAAATTTATAGATATAGCAAATTGAATTGCAAACAAGAAAAAGGTATCAGTGTTTAATAATATAATCATTTGAATAAATAACATTATAATTTCAACTCATTTTCCTAGATAAAGGCTATGTTAAAAGCATTATTCATTTTCTCAATGCTGTGCCCTTATTAGCACATCGAGTTGACTTCCTAGTGGGAGAAATTTGTTAGCAACACGGAGCTTCACATTGTGTAAAATTGTGCAATGTGTTTTGTTCTGATAAAATTTCTTACAAAACTATGTTTTCTTTTTAGTAAGTGTGAAGTAAGCATTAAGAAGAGATTTAAGCAATTACAAAAAAGGAAGATTCCAAGAAGTCACATTTAACATACTGCTCAGATTTTGGCATTATAAATTGTTATTTTCATGAAAAGATGCTTTTGCTTTCTTCTTCATTCCCCTTTTCATCTTTGTTTGTTTCTGTAAAGTTATATCTTTTCAACTACTTTGCTTACCTGCATATCACATAAAATATATTATTTTTAGACTCATCTTTTTTTATGAGTTTATCTTTTGAGTATATTTCATCTAAAATGCTTCAGTCATGTAATTATACAGTGTTTTCTCTTTAATATTTCTCATAGTGAAGTATCATTTATATATCAATAAAGAGATGGCATACCAGTGTAAGAAATTATCAAATATGACAGAGTGCCGATATGTTCTTGAAACAAGGAAGTGAGTGAGACCATTTCCAAGTACATTGACTTTATTAATGACATATGAGAAAGAATATGGACTTGCAAGGACAAAAAGACAGCAGTGAAACTTTTTCTACTTAATTATCAAGGACTAATATCTTTTGCCAATCAGTCTTGAAGTGAAAAGTCAAACAAATTTTACAATAAATTTTTAGCTTGGAAACTGTAGAGTAAAACATGCTTGTCATTGAAAATGACCTATATTGTGTTTAAACTTCTTCACTCCGTATGACAGTGAACCTTGTGACAAGAAGGCAGACCTTAAGCACACAATGATCTTATCTTTCAAATTATAATTTTTTTTACTAATATTATCATTGATTTGACATGCTCTTGGTGACAATATCTAATTTATTTTGAAACTCAGCTGACATTAATGGAGAATATAAAAGTTTGATGTTTACCAAAATGGATCATAGGTTAAAATAAAGTTGAGTCATGCTCATTTGAACATACATTAGAACATTAGCTATGCAATGATTACCAAAACTTGAATATAATATATTTTCCAGTTAGTCAAACCATTGTGATGGATGCACATGTACCAGGTAATTGATTTTTTGGCAACATTACATGTACATAGATGTGAAAGGGGGGGGAAGTACTTAAGTGCTACCCCAAATCCTCAGATTTAATAGGTGTATTCTCATGTTTGTCCTTTACAAAAGAATGAGGTTGATATTTTTCTCATTTTTTTCCATTTACAAATGACAGTAAGGATATAATGTTATAATGTGTCTTTCAAAATATCAGAATTATGTTTGGTTATAAGAATTGCTATAATGGTAATTGATTTCGTATTATTTTAATCATGTTCATGGAATATTAAATTATAAATGAAAAGGGCACCTTTACTTGTAGTTTTAAATGGAGACTATTTGACATTTATGTTTTATTCGGAGGCATTATACCTTAAGGTCAAAACAAGGACATAGGTTCATGTTGTTGAAGAATTGACACTGGTAAGATACAACACAACTCATTTTTGACAGTTATAAGTTATTTATTTCCTTCTGCAAGCTAAGTGGAAACTGTGAGCAATCAAGAGAGGAAAGAATGTGGAAGTTTCTTTTTTCCTGCCTAAGACAACATTCACCCTCAGCTAGTGCATCTACCTATGACACGTTCCTTCAGCTTGAGGAAGTCTCCTCATGTACACAAAGAATGGGAGCTGCCTCAGAGTTAGCATGTGTCAGTCCTCCAACTAGTTCTGTGCACAAGGAGAGATTCAAGAAGGTTAAATCTTATATACTCTTTGGAAGGTTGAGTGTTTTAGTAAAATTTACTTTTTTGATTCAAAGTTGTATCAGATCCATTCTAATTTGTTATATCTCCAAATTATATACAGTACTAGTTATATTATTAGCTTTAGGAATTGTTGAAGCTGAGAATTTGATATTTTTACTATTCTTTATCCATGTATTTCTGGTCTTTCTAAAACTCCCCATAACATTATAATTTTAAGGTACAGAAGGCACTTTCCTTTGGGCAAACTTGCCAGTTCTATATATTATACCAATTATACTGGTCAACAGTGAGATCATTACTGACTTAAAAAGGCCCTAATCTGTGGTATCTTGGTGTGCTGAACATGAATATAACCCTGATTTTTTTTAATTATATGGTACCTTATTGTGATAATTTCATCAACAATGAAGGTGAAATATTTGAATTACTTTTCTTAAGGGTTGTGAGTAGAAAAGTATGTTTTCTCTTCAATGCCTCTTCATCTGCTGAAGCTGGGCTGTCTGGATATTGAATTCACACAGTAAGAAAACAGAGGAGATCCTCCCAGTGTAGAGACTCCTCACAGAGTCCAGGAATATGACACCCAAGGGTGAGGACCACTGCATGCCCCTCATTGTGAAGGTTCTTTTATTTTGATCAAAGGATATAGGTTTGATTTGAAAAGCAAATGCTGCTTCCAATTCTGCATTAGTCTATTGTCTACATTATTATGACAATTGGTAGTGTACTTTGAACCATGGGAGGAGATAATAAGGTCTTTTACTCTCCAAGAATAGGGCCATTCACTCGAGCGGCAGGAGCACTATTGGAAACCATCAGGGATGGCTAGCCAACAATTAAAGCCCCTCAAACAGACCTTGCAGCTATTCATCCTTGTGAACAGATGAGGAAGCACAAGTCAAATTACCTTCCAGCGAATTAGATGGGAAGTGGAGAACATAATCATATCATAACCCTGAAATTTTTTTATTAGCTCCCATTTTGAAGATAGTTCATATAATTCATTTTATATGTTTCACCATGTAAATTTATCCAGTAGGACTGCAACAACATCCTAAAGCAGCCTAGAATGATGTAATAGTGCATCACATTGCATAATACCATCATGCACACATCATCCAGAGCTGTTTGCATCATTTTTTGATGCAATGCAATACTACTGCCAGGCGGCTGCTGAAGTAAGCTGACGTCAGCAGTGCACTATAGAAAGCCCTGTTGGAAAGATTGAGCATTGAAAATATTTCAGATTTTGTGCGACAGTTTAAGCTACTGTTCCATAGAACTGTTATTATTTTATCCATTTAGGCACAATACAGAACAGTCATGCCTCGAAAGTGCTTTAATAGCATGGACAATTTCTGCTCTATTTGTGGGGAAGTCACATTTGCCAACCAGAAGAAAAGTATCACTTCTCTAGTGAAGAAGGCTTATCTTTACTTCGGATGCAAGGTTGGTGACCAAGACAAGCCTTACGCCCCACATATATTCTGTGCTATATGTATAACAGAGCTTTCACAGTGGTTAAATGGCAAAAGACCATACATGTCGTTTGCAGTCCCCATGGTGTGGAGAGAGCCAAGCAACCACATAAAAGACTGTTATTTCTGCTTGGTTCCTCCTCTCTCCAGCGGAATCACGAAGCAAAAGAAGTCAAGAATGATCTACCGTCTGCATTGAGAACAGTTCCACATGGTGAGGGACTTCCTATTCCAGAACCTCCAGCAGAATACTCTCTTGATTCATCTGATGAGGACAAGGGTGAGCAGACTTGTTCTTCTCCTGTTCCATCAGCATGCAGTGATCCAGAATTTCACTGTGGTGCATCATCAATCCCACACAGACTAACACAGGAAGAACTAAATGACTGGTTTGTGATTTGGACTTATCCAAGAACAAGGCAGAATTGCCAGGATCAAGACTCCAACAATGGAATCTTCTAGAAGAAGATGTCACAATTACTTTATATCAAAAGCACCACCAGCAGTTGGAGCCTTTCTTCAGAAAGGAAAGTACTCTGGTATTCTGTTCCGATATTGAGGGTCTCATGCATGCTTTAGAAATCACTTATGACCCACAAGAATGCAGACTATTTCTAGACTCTTCGAAACTGAGTCTTAAGGCTGTGCTTTTGCACAATGGAAACCATCTTCCATCTATTCTATTCCTGAAGCTGTCCAAGAGACAAGCGAAGAAATCTAAGAACAAGTCTATGACTTGATTTTTACAAGTATTAAACATAAGCCTATTACTATTGGTGTGCATTCTGTGATGTAAACATCAATTTATTGCTGATTACAAAGAAAAACTAGAGCCAAAATTAGAATTTGTGTGTCATATTTGTGTTGAGCACATACAAATTGTTAGGAAATGACTAATTTTATTTCAGTAACATGACTTTTGTAAAAATTTGTTGACCAGTGTTATGAGTGACTCATTTAATCTGCCTAGTTAGCTACTGACCTTTTTGATAATAACATCTTCATACTAAGGCCTCTTATAGTTTCACTGTGATAGGAAGAAACAGGTGACTGGAAGGTCTTGTTTACAGAGGAAATCGATGTTGCCCTGAAATGATATACGTCACTTCCACCAATATCCATAGGCTGAGATGCAGATCCCTGCCCGTCAGGGATTCTTGCCTGGAACAAGACTGCAATATCAGTGTTCTCTGACTGCAAGGGAAGGAAAAGTAAAAAAAGTGTTGAACACTGGTAATGTCTATCACATCATAATAATGCTTGCAATCTAGGAATCCTTATACAAATTTCAAGATTTTAAAACATAAAAACATTTGCATGAGTCATTCATTATAACAAGGGACAATCTTTTTAAAAATACATGGGCATCATAAGCAAAACAAAAAAGTGCAATGCTGTTATTTGTTCACTGATCTAAATTGAAAAATTTTAAGCAAATTACATCAAATGCATTTAATGAAAAGTATTTAAATATATTGATGAGCATATGTAAGCCTATTATACTAAATAAACTTAATTTAATATATTTAGATATTCTTTGAAAATGCATCATGAGATACAGGGTTATTTGGATCCATACTTAAAATTTCACAATAATATATATTCCTTGGTAATAATCTGAAGTCATACATTACCTCTGTCTATGATTAATGATGATAATTGAATTGCTAGTTTTTGTTGGTTTTCATAAAAATTGAGAAATGGAACCAACAGATAGAAAATATTATAGTATGAATTTAAATAGTGCATTAAAGTGTGATCATATTAAGACTTTCTAAAAAAAACACCTTAATAACTGACTTCCTTATTACAAATGATTTCAGTAATACAGTCTTTCTCTGTACAACTTCAGACTTTAAATGCTCCTATATATTTTAATATTAATGGAACTTCTCTAAAAAATACTAATAAATAGTTTCATATCAGTTTGCCTTTATTTCTATGCAAGATATATATAATATATATATATATATATATATTATCTGTCAATAAAATGAATGTACTTTTTACATGCACACATGTATAATTAACTACTTGTATTAATTTCAGACTCACTTTCACAAATTTTATGCTGAGAATTGACATACTGAAGACTAAAAACTAATTACTATAACAGTTTTGAACTTTCTTAAATACCCATGACCATAATGGTTTTATTTGCTGGGCTTAACTATTGTTCATCATCCAGATGACATTTGTGAAAGGGTAAAGTTTCACTGCTTGGATTATTTTTTTCAATAAATAGCTAATTATGTTAGTGCTTATAAATGAAAGTATATCCTATGTATGATGAAGTGGATAATTTGCCTTTATTTTTATCCTACAACTATTAGTCATTCTTATGTGAGTTTAATTAGTCTTTTAAACTATGTAACCTTTAATATGAACTAACAACAACCTAGAGATTGTAAGATATGAATAAATGAGCTTGAGTATTGATAATAACTTTAATAGCAGAAATATTCTGACATAAATTATAGTGAGTAAAAGAAATGATTACTGGTATTTATCAAGTTTTCAATTAAACTCACATTTATTTCCTTAAAACATCAAATAAACTACATATAGCACATTTCTGAATTTCAAATGAATTAAAAGAATATTAAGGGCAAATACAGAGAGTGGGTTTCTAAAATTTTGCTGAAATGTTCAAATGAAGATATAAATCAAGCTATATATATATATATATATAATTTATTTGTTATTTATTTATCATGAGTCAAAATATGTTTAATCATTTGATTTAGTTTATATATAAATGATATATAAACTAAATCAATAGACCATATATATCTATCTATATAGATAGATAGATAGATAGATAGATAGATAGATAGATATGTGTTGGCCCTGAAAGGAGGGGGGTAGATGGTGTGAGAGCACTTTCCCTCCTTTACTCCTAGAAAAATAATCTAAAGTACCCCAGACAGGCACTGGAATCAGAGAACCCATGACTTGGGGTGAAATGAAAGGACCTCCTGCTTATCAGATGGAGATGGGAACTGGCCACGCAATGGAGTGCTGAGAAAGTCAACTCTAAACAAAAGGAGGGTGGCTTGTCAAGAGGTGCCTGGAGAAAACAGCAAAGTGAAACTTGCAGCCCAAACTCATACTCACGTGATAGGACTGTCTAGGGCAAGGCAGAGCAGCTTAGTGTGCACATAACTGAGGGGAGGTACACACATGAGTGCTGAGGTGAGCCTTGTGGACAGGGCCCTCGTGAAGAAGACAAAATTCATAACCCATCAACACTCTCCCCATCTACCTCAGGGCTCAAGCATTTACAAGAAATTCACTTAAAAAGTAGTGTCAAGAAGTTACCCTGAAAGCCATATCCACAAAAGGGTGAAAATAGTGACTGGAAAGAGAGAAAATAAAGCCAGTGTGTGCACAAATAATTTAAGAGTTTGGAGTATGAAAAAGAAACCGAGAAAAAGACAGGCTCTAAAGAACATATACCTCTCCTGATTATGCCTTCAATTCCCTTGCCTAATTCTTATTTCTTACTACTCTCTTGGCTACACTAAAATTTTCTACCTACTCTGTACCTGCTTTAGATCTGAATATGTCTCCATAAACACATGCAACTATGCTGATTTGTCGACTTAAAGTTGTTAATCACTAGACCCCAGTGGACTTTTATGTCACCTGGAATTTATTATACAGTCTTCTAGCCCATTCACTCCCCTATGTTTCATACAGAAGTATCAAAAATTTCCTTACAAGGTAGTTTTTTTCTTGCTGTCCAAAATAACACTGCAAAATACTAAAAATGATTGTTTAAGGAGGGTGTAAAGTGAGCCACTGACCATCACATTTTGTGTAACAACATTCATCCTGTGATACCTCACCTCTCTGAGTATTGCAGCACTAGTGTCTGCTGAACAGCAGGCGCTTTTTCTCATTTGGGGCATCTGGCTGGGAAATCAAATGAGTCAACCATGACACACTTAGAAATCATTTCATTTGTTTCCCTACTGCAAGGGTCACTCTTTCATTCCCTCATGTGCACGGTCTTGCAAACCATTGTTTCGTATATTCACTCCATTTTGTGACTGGTTTAAGTGGGAAAGTTAATCTAGTTTTTGTTTCTTCATCTTGGCCAGGAACAAAAGTGAAAGATCACTGGACTTCTTGTCACAGAATGTTGCTGTGGCCTCAATATTGGTGAAATCACTATACATTCATTAGAAGTGATAGAGAAATCTTGTGTTGTGTGTGATCAACTATAATGTCTAATGAAGTAAAAACAAACATATAAACAAAACATTAATTTCCTAGCCCTTCCTCTAAAGTACTGGAATTCCTGGGAAGTTCCTGTGTAACAAATTTTAGTAGACAGAATCACAACCAGTGTCCTCAAGCCATGTGGAAACTCTCTTTGTCTTTTACAAATTGTGCTCTATATTTTATTTTTGTGTGTGAGCTATATTTTTAAAAGATTTTCTCAAATCATGAAGGTCATAATTCTTTCACCTTGTATGTCCTGATGTTAAGTCACACTCCATTGTAATCCTTCACTTTTGTTGTTGCTGTTCATGTTTTTATCTACTACAAAGGATTCTGAGATCACTCATGGCTTAGAGTCTTCCAGATGTTCTTTTCTGAACGTTGGGGGAATATTCAAAATGCTCTTTCTACTGAATTATAGTTGCTATATAATTGAACTACAACCTGTAGGGATATCTTTTGAGGGTTAAAAGCACATCATGCTGCAGTGTAGGTAGGGCACCACATGTATTTTCTTTCCTTGGACTAGATCCCTTTGAAAAATTTGAAAAGTATCCAATATTAATAATGTCCTATGATATCAAATCTAACTATTGTGTTTTTGTGTATAGTAATACAAGTTTATATTAAATAATATATATTACATCTTATAGAAAAGGCAAAATAAAAGGAATCTGTAAGTAACCAAAGGAGAAATATGTGCAAGTGTTTTCCCTTTGGAAAACAGTATAGACAGTTCTCTAAATATTAAAAATAGATCTACCATATATGTTGATATATATCAACAATCCCACTCCTGTGTGCCTACTCAAAGAATGCAAAAATGCTAATTGGAAAGTATACTCACCTTCATTTTCATTGCAACACTGTATATAATAACCAAGTTGTGGAAACAACACAAATGCCCACAGAGACATGGGTGGATAAAGATGTGATATATGTGTGTATATGTGTGTGTATTAGAATAATACTGATGGTGGGCCTCCGTGGTGGTGCAGTGGGTTAAGTACAGCACAATGAAGCTATCCAGAGCCACTGCAGCATGAGTTTGATGCCCAACCAGGGAGATTCCCACATGGCACAGCAGGCCTCTCTTGCCTCACCCACTGCTTCCCCTCAGCAGTGTATTTCAGTTGATCTGCATGTTCTGCTCCCCACTCTCTCTGGTGAATCCTCTCACCACCCCACACCTCTGGCCTCACCCCAGCTTGTATGTAAAAATAAATAAATCTTAAAAAAAAAAGAATATTACTAAATGGTAATAAATATAATAGGATATTACTAAATGATAAATAATAATCTCTTTCTGAAAATATGGTTATAACAAGAGGGTATAATGCTAAGAAAAAAAATGTCAGAAGATAAATATAAGATGGTTTCAGTTAAATGTGGAATATAGAGAACGAAACAAATGGTCAGACAAAACCAAGCAATTATAAATGCTAGAAATCTAATCATAGAATTGAGGCTACCAGAGGACTAGGGGGAGGGTGGATAACACACTGTGGTGGGTGCCCAGGGCACTGTGGTGGAGGACTGTGGGTGCCTTGGTCATGAGAGTGGTGGTTGATTTACAAACAAGAATGATTGAATAAATATACTGTGTTTAGGATTTTGTTCTAATAAAACTTTTGCTTATGGTTTAGGCTAGTTTTTTTCCTTTCTTATAGGCAGCTCTCCATGTGTGAATTATTTGATTTTACCTCATCACTCCCAGCTATTTTCAGCACTAAAATCATTTTTAGTGATATTTAATGTTCTCAGTATGTTAAAATGATTACCATCCCTGAATGATTCTTTTTAGCACTACTAGTTGAATTTTTTTTTTTCTTAAAAACTTCTTCTGAGGATTTTTGAAATGTTCTGGTAAGGTAAATAATACTTTGCAATCAGCTTAGCAAAAAATGCATTCACTGCTAAAATAATTGATGTATATCAACATTATACATAAAACATTATGAACTCCCAAAAGCAGTAGTCTGCATTTTAGAGATTAAAAAACAAAACAAAATGAGGCATTCTCTTTTTAAAGCAATACTCCTAATTTATACAAATGGTTCCTTCTATAATAATTAAATAAAATATACCACAGTTATTTTTACATGTGGAAATGTATTTCACTAAGCAAACAATATATTTTAGGTATCTTTATTAGTAGTGTGATAGTACTATCATTATCATTTTTTTTTCTTAGTCATCTTCTGGTAAATAAGATATTTTAAAGATTTTAGATTTTAGATATTATTTCAAATGTTAATTTATATCAAAAGAAAGATATAACTCATATGATACCTTCAGTGCTTTTTATCAGAGCACAATATTTCTCTTAAAATTTCTCTGATATTGTGTTAGTGTAAGACTGCATTTTATTCTTAATTAATATTAAAATATTTAAACAGAATAATATTGTTCAAAATATGTATTAATGATTCAAGCAAAATACTTAGTTTAAATGCATATTTTATATTTGGTGTCTTAAGAATATTATCATACTTATCTATGCCATTCTTGATAATGAGATAAAAATCACATTAATTTAAATTTATATTCTGTGATTAAAATTTTGACATTGAATTGCATACTTTTATATATAGCAAATGGATTTTAGTTCATATATATAACCAAATATGAGATATTATGATTATATCAAACCTGTTGCTAATACTTAGAAAATGTAAATTTTAGCAGTTTTTAATAATTACATATCATATTATTTTGAGCTTATTATGTACCAGGCAATGTTTCAAGAGATTTACATATAATAAAAAATGCAATCCTTATGGTAACCTCATGCATTTGCACTGTTCATTATCTTAGTTTTTTTAAAAATTATGCGCTGTGGAGCTGACGGCAGTGTCAACGTGAGTTCGACGCCCAGTCGGGGAGATTCCTACATGGTATGGGAGACCTCTCCTACCTCACCCGCTGTTCCCCTCAGCAGTATATTTCCGTCGATCTGCCCGTTCTGCTCCCCACTCTGTCTCTGGTGAACCCTCTCTCTGCCCCACACCTCTGGCCTGTACACCCAGCTTGTATGCATGAATAAATCTTTAAAAAATAAATAAATAAATAAATAAATATTATGGCATGGATATTTTGCCCAAGAACATTGCAGTTTTGAGTACTGGACCACTGTAGAGAATAATTCCTTGCTACAATGATTTGTTGCATCATATATTAAAGGAGTAAGAACTATATTTGAGGAAACAGATTCTCAGGCTATCAACATTAAAGCATTTCTTAACTTAATTAGAGTGTGGATTCTAGAATGTGAATTGTGTATTTTGTAGCTAACTACAAACTGTGTATGTTAATTCCAGGGGGTCACTGACTGCCTGACTGGTTTTAAATTATCCAATGTGTCTACATTAAAAACAAAAAAATGTTTTTTTTAACAATATAAAAATGTGTATTTTTGTTGATATGCTTTGAATATAAATTATTTTTTAAAAAATGACATATAACATGTGTAGGTTTAAGATGTATAACGCAGTAAATGACACACATATATGTGAAAAGGATTACCCCAATATGGTTAGTAACCATCCATTACTTTTACAATTGCTTGTTTTTTTGTTTTTTTGTTTTGTGGGGTGAATAGTTAAGATACAGCTTTTTCAAGCACATGATACCTGTTAATTCTAGTCACCATGCTGAACATTAAATTCCTAAAACTTAGCCATCTTATAAATGGAAGTTAGTGCCTTTTTATTTATTTATTTATTTATTTATTTTTTATTTATACATACAGGCTGGGGTACAGGCCAGAGGCATGGGGTGGCGAGAGAGCTCACCAGAGACAGAGCGGGCAGCAGAACAGGCAGATCAGAAATACACTGCTGAGGGGAGCAGCGGGAGAGGCAGGAGAGGTCTGCCGTGCCATGTGGGATTCTCCCTGGCCAGGCGTCGAACTCGCGTCGCCGTTGCCGACAGCTCCACAGCGCAGCGCTCAACCGCCGCGCCACCAGGGAGGCCCGGAAGTTAGTGCCTTTTGACTAATATTCCCCCAAACCAAAACATAGACCACAGTAGGTTACCACACTAACCTCCATTACACTATAGGAACTTAGTTGTTTATTTTTTGTAGACGTTATATGTAAAAGATCATAGTCTATTTGCCTTTCTCTGACTTATTTTACTTAGTGCAATGTCTCACAATTTATGCATGATTTTGCTAATAACAGAATATCTTTTTTCATGGCTTATTAATATTCCATTGTATAGCTATAACGCAATTTCTCTTCCTACTCATTTGTCAATGACTACTTAAGTGATTGTCATGCATTATCCATTGTGAATAATGTGCAGTTAGCTTTCCAAAATAGTGATTTCATTTCTTTAGACCAAAGTGACAAGTTAGATCAAATGGTGATTTTTTTAATTTTTTAATTTTTTTTTTTGAGATTTACTTATTTATGCATACAAGTTGGGATCAGGCAGAGGCGTGGGGTGGCGAGAGGGTTCACCAGAGACAGAGTGGGGAGAAGAACAGGCAGATCAATGGAAACACACTGCTGAGGGGAGCAGCGGGTGAGTCAAGAGAGGTCTGCCAAGCCATGTGGGAATCTCCCCAGTCTGGCGTCAAACTCACGTCGCCGCTGCCAACAGCTCTACCAAATTGTTTTCTATAGTCATACTAATTTATATTCCTATCAACATTGTACAGCATGTCAAACATTTGTTATTTCTTGTCCTTTTGGTAGTAACAATTAAACAGGTTTAAGGTGATAGTTCATTTTGACGTTAATTTAAATTTCCCTGATGATTATTGAAATGTATCTGTCTGTCAATTGTATGTCTTCTCTGGAAAAAATGTCTATTATGGTCCTCTGCTAATTCTTTTTTTTTGTTAAAGATTTATTTTTTATTTATACATACAAGCTGGGGTACAGGCCAGAGGCATGGGGTGGCGAGAGGGTTCACCAGAGATGGAGCAGGTAGCAGAACAGGCAGATCAGAAATACACTGCTGAGGGGAGCAGCGGGCGAGGCAGGAGAGGTCTGCCATGCCATGTGGGGGTCCTCTGCTAATTCTTAATTGAATTATGTGGTTTTTGTTTTTGCCACTGAGTTATATGTGTTCTTTATCAGATACATGGTTTGCAAATATTTTCTTACACTCCATACCTGCCTCTTTATTTTGTTGATCATTTCTATTGCTGTGCAGAAGTCTTTGCATTTGATAGAATCCCAAATGTTTATTTTTGCTTTTGTTGCTTATGCTTTAGGTGTCATATCAAAAAACAATTGTTTCCAAGTCGTATGTTAATGAGTGTTTCACTTATGTTTTCTTCTACAAGTTTTATGCATTTAGGTTTTACCTTTAAGTCTAAAAATAAATGATTTTTTTTTAAGATTGATTTATGCATACAAGCTGGGGCACAGACCAGAGGTGTGGGGTGGCGAGAGGGTTCACCAGAGACAGAGTAAGGAGCAGAACAGGCAGATGGATGGAAACACACTGCTGAGGGGAGCAGCGGGTGAAGTAGGAGAGGTCTACAGTGCCTGGCCAGGTGTTGAACTCGCGTCGCCACTGCGGACCGCTCCACAGCGCAGACCCTAACCGCTGTGCCACCAGGGAGGCCCGGTAAATGAATTCTTAAATACTTGGTGGAATAAATGCCTGAAAAGCATTTATCATCATCATCAGTATTTATTTTTTGATCATTTTTCTTCATGTTCCTTAACATTATCCATAATCAGCATGAGTATGGGATACAGGAAGCCTGCCTTTTCTATGTGAAATTTCCATATAGTTTTTGATCACAAGGCAGAGAGACATTATGTCCCTTTGCTGTTTTTTTTCTGTTTTTTTCCATACATTTATATATAACAGTATATAAATTCTGTGATAGGAATTCTACTTAATATAATCTTCTTAGTTATTTACACTCATAGTTGATAAACCTGTTATTAAATCTGACTTTAATCAGAATTAAGGATTCCATTAAATCTGGGAGACTGTTGCCTTTACAAATTTTCTCTAATTTAAATTTAATTTTCTTACATACTCTCTATATATTTTCTTCAATAATTATTGTGTTCATTATATAACAAATATTGTACTGGTCATTAGGAATATTAAGTAAAGTGCTAATTGCAATATGCCATAAAAATAATGCCTAGTCTTAATTTTGTTCTGAAATTGAGAAACCTAACTGAAATGGCCTGGAAAGTTGGAAATTTCTTTTTTTAGTGCAAACATCCTTAACTGTAATAATTGAAACAGTTTTGCAAGTCAGTACCAAAAATGTACCTAGGTGGATTCAGCAAAAGTTTCTTAAAGTACCTCAATTATTATATGCAAATAATTGAAAATTAGAGTATTTTTCTCTAAGAGGTAATGCTTTAGTCACTGGAATGGGAATGCTTTTATTTTTCAATAGTATGAAAATAGCAACCGAGATCATCCATGTTATAAAAGAGAAAAAGTTACAATGAAATCCCACCAAAGAAAAGAGAATAAACTCAAGATAAAATTAAGCTGAGAGTAAAGTGAATAATTGGTAATGACTGTGGGCTTTCACCAAAGAAGCCAGCTATGATTTGCTTACGGAGCAGCAATCACCAAAAACACTCTCTGTTCTGCATCATGCACTGTTAATTGCTTTGTCAGCAGCCCATCTCATTGATCCTTTCAATAAAACCTTGATTTAGCATAGAGACTACCTGCTGAGACCCGTGCGATGAATCTTGATTTATTTATATAACTAATTGTGGTAATATTTCCCTTTACAAGTATTCACTCATTCACCTTAGTGTGAGCATGTGAGACTTGATCCAATGCTGTATAAAGTCAACTGCAAGTGGTTGATGGGGGCAGGAAAATATTTTCTTTCTGAAGATTGAGAGACATACAATGGAACTATTCTCTTGAGGATGAACCACTAATTTTGCCTCATGTGACTTCTTTCTATGAGGATGTGACACTTGCAGCCATCGGTGACTTTGAGCATCAGAGCTTCTTGCTGAGAGAGTCAAAGAGTTGTTGAAACCTAAATCTTATGAGAATATTATCTTCATAAAGAAACCCTGGACATCCTATCTTGTGATTTATCATATCGTGTCCAAGAAACAGATCATCTTCTGTTTTCACTGGCATCTTTGAACTGGCTATTTGTATTCCTAGGACAGGAAGGAGGATTTGTTGGAATACAATCCAAACAATACTCTGGCACAAAATTTTTAGGGAATAATTTTGAAATTACTCATTTTCAAAAACTGAGGCGTCTAAATTTTGTGTTATTCTAACTTTATATCTCATTTTATAACTCTTCTCTTATCACTCTAAAATAGCATAACTAAAACATCCAAGGGACATAATGTTATTTCAACTTCAGGAATGGCTATGAAAATAATTTCAAACCATTAAATAATCTTACACAACCACATTTGAACTTTTGTTTCAATTCAAATGCAGAAAGTCACATGATATTAATGATTTCAAAATAGATAACCTACTAAATTGTGGCTTATTAAAGCCTACATAGGATTGAGGGCACAAAGAAACACATGAACTAAAATCCAGAAGACTGACAAACACTCTTAACATACTGTAGTATCAGGTTAGGACCTCAGAAGAGCTGACTTCCACCTGATTAAGTTTCATATACAACTCAAGTCAAAGTACAAAACCACAAAATGAATTTATTGGAAGGAGACCACCTTAAAACAATATAAGTGGGCAATTCAACTGGCAGTACAATGGGGAAAAGGATACACACCTCTTACTTTGTTGGGAAAGTGGCAGTGTGGAGCTGGCTGGGCCTAATCCAGAGAGTTCTGGAAGTTTTCAGTTCACAGGGTGGGAAGGGTCACTTCTCAGAAAGTCCCAGGCAGCATTTTTCAAAACCTGGAGAAGACCTCAGAACTCAGGTGTGCAGTGTTAAGCAGCTCAAATTGGCTTAATAAAGTGCCTGTATTTATACCACTTTTCAGAGGCCAAATTATCAGAACCATTGTCAATTTTGATTTAGCCAAGGCCTTTTGGAATGTCTGTTTTCTCAGTGTCTTTGTAAACCAGTGATTGTTATTTTTTTTAAATCTATAACTTATTTTTCAAATCTGTATCTCACTTACCACCAACTCTCCATTACAATGTCAATGAACAAAGCATCGAGATCAATCAAGTTGTTGGGGTATCAATACACGTATAAGAGACCAATGCGGACTTTATTTCTTGTTGGTGCAGAGGAGAAGATGTGATCCAGTATGGTGGCTTAAAGATGAGTAGGTGCCCCAGATATGTTTTTTTTTTTAAAGTCTGTATTCATTTGCCAACTTTTCTATGCAGACATTTATCAAATATTCATAAGATGAGGGTCAAGTTAATAACTAAGAGATAACCCTCACTTGAGGCCTGCAGAAGTCTGAAAATATGTTGTACCTCACTCCTGGCATCCTGGCCTTCTGCAGCCTTGACTGTGCAGCCGTATGTTATTGGAGAAAGAAAAGCCCAAAGTATAGACACATTCACATGGACTTGGAATTGAATAGAACATCAGGGCACTAGGGCTTTGCACTGAGTATGAGGCAAAAACTGCCTACAGTTGAATGAGGTGGAGGAATGATGAGAAAAAACTCCTTCCAAGGTGTAGGTGTGCCAGGCTGCCAAAGGCCAAGGGCAGGCCTGGGGAACCATGGCAAGCCTCTAGTTTCTCAGATCAACTATAAATTAATGTCAAATTCCATATCGAGTAATGTCACTTTTGAAAATAAATATGACATCCAGATATTTTCAGTTCATTCAGTGCTGAAAGATTCACTCCCAGTTAATCAGAAGAGGCCCAAGAAAATTTCAAAGATAATTTTAAACTGAACAGAATTAGAAAGAAAACTGTAGGGATGAGAAACTCCAGAAAATGTGACATGTCAGTAAATATAAGGACTTCTTAATATCAAGATGTTAAATTTCTATACAAGACTATCACATTTACAGAGTGAAAATACAAGACAATGCGGTTTCATGATATACGTAAAAGTACAATAGCTGATAATAGGTGTACAATGTATGTCAGAAATATTTAGAATATTCCTTTAAAAATTCTCATTATGTGTCAAGCAGAATATTTTTGAAGATGCTTTGTTAAGTTTAAGTTGCTTATTGTGATATTCAGAAAGAATAATAGCAACACAATTAGGCATATCCATACTAATAGTGGATAAAGTAGAAAAGAAACAAATGTTTGACTCAGGGAAAAGAAGAGAAATTAAAAACAAAGAGCAAAAGGTGAAAAATAAAGCAAGCACCAAGAAAGTTGACAAAATCAAATGTCTCAGCAAATGCATTAAATAAAATGATATTCAACACCTCAATCAAAAATCAGATTGTTATTACTATCTATATGTTATTAAAGAGAAACAGTCTTCACAGAAATGTTGAAGGTAAAAAAATGAATAATATACATCAGGAAAATGTTAGTCAATACAAAACTGGAATATTTTTATATTACACAAACTTTACTTCATGGCAAAAATTTTAAAGATGTAAAGAAGGACATATCATGATATCAAAATAGTGAATACCAATGATGTACACACATAATCTACATTCAGGTGGTGATTACACAATTTTGCCAAGAAAATTAAAATTTTGAGCTATGTTTGGCTATCTACTATAGTATTTGAACAGTCCCTAAAAGAAACAAAAGTGAAAAATATGCACACACACACACTCAAATATTAATGAATTACCACTCACATTTCTACTGTCCTATTAGAGGCTATCCTAATAGTTTAATTTGCTATCTTCTATGATTTTCTTAAGTATTTTCATAAAGTCATATTAGGGAATAGATATAGATAAAAAAGGAAATTCTATTTTTAATTGACAAGATAATTATTGAAATGCATTCCTCTTAAAATGGAAATTTTAGAGTGTATCAAACAAATGAGCAGTTAGTGGAGAGAAAATAAATGTCCTCATGAAGTAGTAACAAAGTCTATCACTCAGCAAGGGCATTTAATTTTTTATAAATGCACCATTGGTTAGCAGAGAAAGCAAAAGGAACACTGGTATTAAAATGCAAATTAACATCTAGCATAAAAATATTGATATTTCTCCAAATTTTCCTCAAGGTGATTTGCTCATTCTAAGACATACAATTATTTGATGAAACTTTCAAAATTACTTATTAAAAGTAATTCCAATACTTAAAAGTAATTTTCTCTGCCAAACAAATATGAAAAAGTTAGAATATAGCAATGATTTTTTCCAGTTTAAAACATTTTGTTATTTGAGAAGGTTATGTTTACCTGTTATATGCTATCTGCAGGGAAATGCTAATAATCAGAAGCCTGAATTATATTCATTTATCTCAACTTTTAAATATAAAACATAGAAATTATACAATGATACCAAGAACTTGTTAAAAACACAGTGTTCAGGTATAAACTGTAGATGCTGAAGAGTTTACTTTTAAATTTCTGATGCTGCAATTTTTTGTAGAAATGGTATCTCCTATAGGGAATATCTCATAAGTCTACAAATCATATGTATTCTCACATAAAGTTAGTGTTCATCACTTTTTGAGTGGGTCAAAACAAAAATAGGGCTTTATGTGTGATGAAGCAAAACTAAATATGTTTAAATAAATTTTATGATAACAGTTAACAGCATGCTGTTGAAGTTATTTTTTCTGAAGTATAACTGACATTTCTTAGTTTCAGGTACCTATAGTATAATAATTCAAATTATTAGAGATTTGTGTATGTTGCAAAATGATCACTACATAAAGTCTGGTTAATAGCTGTCATCATATATAGTTGTATTTTTTTCCCCTAGGAATGAGGACTTTTAAGATCCACTCTCTTAATAACTTTCAAATATTCCATACAGTCTTAATAATACTAGTCAGCATGATGTGTATTGCATCACCAAGATATTTGTACTTAATATAGTTGGAAGTTTGTATCTTTTGGATCCCTAATTTATATATATATTTATAAGTTACTTTTATATTTATAAAGTCTTTTTTATAATAGCCCATAGAGAAATGGCTAAATATCACCAAAAGTGGTCAACACGTTACATATTTCTGTGAAAAACATTCATAGGTCAAAATCTTAGGGAAAAGTTGAATGACAATTATGTTATAGTAACAAAAGATTACCTGGATATAATCAATACACAGTATTATGCTTTCATTTCCGTTGTTGAGGGTTACTAGTAATTTGCACAATATGTTTCCTGTCATTAGGAAGGCAGACTTGCAACAAATGGAACAACTGTCACTTGGTAGAGTGTTCACTAATTAGATGTTAATAGACTCTTTCTTGGAAGTACAGAATCAGAAAATGACAAAGAAAATGCTATATGGAGGCTGTAATAAAATTGATTAATTTGTATCAATTTTTATTTTAATTATTACCTATCACATAAGAATACATTTCATTTTAGTATTCTGCTTCTGTAATAGTTTCACATTACAAAAATACAACTTTGAACAATATTCTTGCTTTTCCATATTTTATAACTGAATAGCATTGTCCTGCTGTTTTGACCCTTCCAAGATTTCTCACAGATAGCTGAAAGCAGAGAGCCAGCTAGATTCTCAGTAAAAGAGCTTAATGAATGTTGCAGAGGGTAATTTGCATGGAAATGACATTTTTGAAGTCTGAGAAATGTAACAAAAGAGAAAAGGAAACAACCTATCTTCATCTTGATGACAATGTTTATAATGAATCTGAAAAAATAGTAGAAATGTAACCACTCCTGCAATATTATAATTTGATTTTGATTTATATGGGAAGTTTTCAAGTAGATATGGGTGTGACTAAAGAAACTGTGTTTGGAACACTTCAGTTAAATTAAAGATTGATAAAAATAGTTAATTTATGTTCAGCTAACTGAACATATAGCTGTCATTAATACCTATTTGCTGATACTTTTATATTTCATTCTCAAATTGAAACCAGTAAATGTAATAATTAGTTCAGACAATTCTTCCTCTAATGTACCCTTACTATATGTGAATGTATTTTTTGCACTGAATGATTTCTAAGTGGATAGATATTATTATTTTAGAAAACTGTGTTGTTAAGAACCTAGCAAAGCTAATTCATATAAACTTAGTGCCTGGAGAAAACACATGGGATATTTCAAATATTTTCAAGAGTAAAAATCTTTCATTGGCATAAATTTCAGAATACTATAAATAAGTTAGTTGGAATTAAGAAACCTGTGGTGTGCTGAATTTTTAAATAAGTGTTTTTCCTCAACAGAGTTCCTGAATTTCCAACTTTCCAACCTATCTGTATGTTTTGTTAAAATTTCAGAAATAGCCAAAATAAAATTAATGAATTGTTAAGGTAGTAATTAGTAGAAGTCCATTATGTACATAAAAAAAAATATTCAGTTTGCAACATGAAAACATGGAAGGAGGTTCCCAGCTTACATGGTGAGAAGCACTGATCATTTTTCTTCACAGTGATTAGTTATAATAAGTTCACATTTAATGCTGTAAAGAGGTTCTTAGAAACTTTAAAGGGGAAATGCATATAAGAATAGCAGGCATTTTTCTATTGAATCTTCAAAATCTACTATGTATTATTTTTATTTTTAGCTTTTTAAATATATTTTTTAATTGATGTAACATTGGTTAAAATGCACCATAATGCAGAAGCATTACCTCTGCAGATCACACTACACCCACCACAGGCAGACACCATCCACCACCTTTCCCGATTCCTTCAGCCTCCTTCTTTGATAGCCTCAGTTTGACAGTCAGATTTCAAGGGTTTATTTTCAAGTTTGTTTGGTATTGTCTGACACTTTGTTTTGTTTCTTATTCCATAGGTAAGTGAAACCATCTGGTATTTTTTTCTTGTCTACTTCTGATTTATTTAATTTAGCATTATCCCCTCCAGTCCCATCCATGTTGTTTCAAATGTCAAGAGTTTATCTTTGTTTTTTTTATAGTTGAAGGGTATTCCACTGTGTTCATATTCCATATTTTTCAAATCCAGTCCCCTGTACTAGGGCACTTAGGTGATTTCCATGACATGGTTATTGCAGATAGTGTTGCAGTGAACATAGGAGTGCATATATCCCTTCAAATTAGTGTTTTTGTATTGTTCTGGTAGAGACCCAGAAGTGGAATCGTTGACTTGCATGTGAGATCTATTTTTAATATTTTGAGAAACCTCCATATTGTTTTTCATAGGCGCCAGATCAATCTATATTCCCACCAACAGTATATGGATATTTTTTTCTCCAATCCCTATTCAAAATTTGCTATTTCTGATCTTTTTGACATGGGCCATTCTCATGGGTATGAGATGTTGATTCATTGTGGGTTTGATATGCATTTCCCTGATGATAAGAGAACGCACATTATTTCATGTGCCTATTGGCCATCTGTATATTTTTGGTAGATAAGTTTCTATTAGCTCTTCAGTGGTTACCATATATCAACCATGAAAGAGTTTGTTTTGCTTGTAATTCCAGAGGTGTAAATAAAAAATGGTTCCAGTTAGTCATATAAAATAAGCCAATTTTTTATGACTAAACTGGTTTTGTATGCTCAGGAAATACTCAAGTCTGATCTCCCTTTAGTTTGGATTTTAATAGTTTCATTTCATTATTGATTTGTTTTTCAACCATTTTGTAAATAATGGGTGATATTAATTTGTGTTACAAATTAATAGACTTATATAACTGTACTATTTGAATCAACATTAGCAACTACATTATATGTATGTGTGTGTGTATATAGAGAGATATATATTGATTTTATATGTCTATATTCTATAAAGGAACAATCCTTTGTCAAAACCAAAGGAAAAAAAATAGAAATTAGAAGTGATTTTTTGTCATTGTATCTCAGTGTCTAAGGCAATCACCTATTGCGCTAAACATTTTTTATGAACTTTTACTTATCAAAAGACTTTGTAAGATTTGAAAGGTTAATGAAGAAAGATCAGTCAATGTGACATTTTGTCTTGCATTAAGCAGATGGACACTCGGCAGTGTTAGTCTATCAGTATGCTGATGACACTCAGTCAACACTGCTTTTGATCTGACCCAGATGGTGTTTTGCCAGCTTTTTGTTGTATCTTGCTGCTAGGGATACAGATTAAAAGAAATTGATCACGTTGCAGTCCACACAAGAAAGAACCCTGATAGACAGAAGAAATCATCTGGAGCATGTATAAAGCACAGTGTTTCTCATTTATTTTTCTGCCATTGTCACTGAAGCCTGTAGTCTAAGGCCGCTTTGATTCACTATACTTATCAATTAACACCAGTGGTTAAAATTCAGTTGTACAGGATTTATAATTTTCATGTCTAATTGAAAGAAAACCCAGAAGAGAAACTCTGTGGATATTGTTCTCTTCGAACAGGAAAATAAATTCCCAATAAGAAAATTAATAGCCTAAATTTTGATATGCCGTGGAATGAAAGGGGTATATTGCTATGGTTTGATATGAGAGCAAATTAAAAACAATGCAATCATGAGTCTTTTGATACAAGAGTCTTATGGATGATTGAGTAGACTGTGCTATGAACTTTGTGCTGCAATATCCTTCAATAACATATTTATTGGAATCTAATTTATTCTTTCTTCCTTCACTCCTATTTGAATCACATATTGCAAGACATTACTTTCCCCCCACCCCATTCCCCCTCTCACTGCTACAACATCAACATAATTGTGAGCTACCTGTAAATTCAAATTAATCTCTTTGAAACCTTTTTGCTCCTGTTTGTTAACTACAGGAAATTTAAGTTCTGTTTCCAAACTCAGCTATTATTTTAAATGGCTTATAAGTGACATAGTTAACTATTTAAGCTTAAGACTTTATATTATTATGCAAACAATAATAAATTAGATAAGATGATGCCCAAGGATTTTTCACCTAACTCTCTAGGACAGTTACTTATTTCTACTATATTTTATTCATTTTTCCCCTGGGGAACTTTTTGAAAAAAAAAACTTCTGAGTAAAATAAGAATGAATTGGGGACAATTTTATTTCGATTCTCTACATTCCAAATTCTTGAAAAGGTTTAGACTATTCCAAATTGTGAGTTTCCCACTGAATAAGATGACTTTAATGTTCTCCTCAGCTTGGTTAAACATTACGTTTTTTTTTTTTTTTTCCTTGACTATAAGTATCCTGACCTCATTTTTCTTAGAGCATTTGCCTTTGGAAAAAAAAAAAAACTTGCAATTGTAAATTATTTTTCAGTCTCTTTGAAATGTATGTAAGTTTTCTCCCAACAGTTCTTCAGTTTTATAACCCAGGAAATGTCTTGCTTAGGGAACTGGAAACCATCTCTTTGAAATGTTGACATTAAGGATATAATATTATTATTTCCTAGTCCTTGAAGGAAAGAAGGAACCTAAGTCTGATGGGCACCAATTAGGGATGGGCAACTCAGAGAAAAGAACACTCACAAATTCAGGAATAAATCAATATTCTCTATATAGCCCAGTGATTAACCTTCCCTGAAAGTGTGCCAGTAATTTCCCGCTAGTCCACTCTAAGGCTTAACTCCTACCCCAAACCCTGATTTTTTTATCAATTGAATTTAGTCTCTCTTCTCCACTGCCATAGTTTAAATGAAGACTTCTTTGACCACATAAGTTTGTTTGTTAGAAAATTTGCTTTGCCACGCTTCATTTTTGTGTGACCATTGATATCCATCTCAAAATGGGAAAAATAATCTTATTTTCTTGGGTACTGTCTTAATTTTCTGTACTCAAATTTCTAGCTTTTGTACATTGCTTTTTGTATATCCTATATTCATGTTCCCCAATTGTGTTCACCTTTTTCCCCTAATATTGCTATTATCTCCAACTTCATTAGCTGAAATTGTTACTCTTTTCAGTTTTACTCACATGATACCTACTCCATGAAATATTATCCCAGATTTCTTTACTCAGAAATAATATTTTCTTGTCTGAATTCCTATTATGCATTTTATCCTTCCTTCACAACTTAACATTATATATGTAAGAATAGTGGTGTTATTTGTAATGCTTTAGATGTGTATGTGTACATATTATATACATATGCATCATATATGTTATATTATTTATGACATAATTTTTACATTTTGCAAGTCTAAGAGAACTAACTCATCCTTTACTTCAAGATTTTAATGTGAAAATTTCATGGGGAAGCAGGTTTTATATCTCATGACATTTGTTCAATATTAGAAACTCTGGTAGTAGGACCCAGTAATGGGTTGTTAGTGGGTAATTCAGGTAATTTTGACATATGTCAAAGTTTAAGAACCACTGTTTAAGTTATTGCCATCAGATTCTTTCACTTAATAAGCAACAGATAAATATATCTAAATTTAAAACATGTACACAAATCATATTTATGCATAATGCACACAGGAGTGATATAGCTCATCTCAATTATTACTGATTACTTTCAAAAGCACAACTGATTCTCTAGGATGATATAAAATGGTCCCCTGCACACATGACAGATGTGTTGCAGGACTGAAACTATAAGTAGTAACAAGCCGTATATATATACTATGAAATATACATATCTATAATAAATTTATAAATTAGGCAGAGTAGGAGATTTACAAAAATACTAACAAAACAGAAAATAAAAATAATCAATGTACTGTAATAAAAGTTATGTTAATATGGTTACTCTATCTCTCAAAATATCTGATTATATTAATATTTTCAGACCACAGTTGACTGAGGGTAACTGAAACTGCACAGGATGAATAACAGCAGAGAAAGAAAACTAAAATTCTGATAGTTTATTTGGAACTACTGAAGATCCCAGATTAAAAAAAAAATCCTGAAATTAAAAAAATAGAATGGAGGTAGCAGGCTCCCTTGCTTCAAAATCTACTACAAAGTGATAATAATCAAAAAACATAATATGGGAGTAAAAATAGTCACAGATCAATTGAACAGAATAGAGAACTCAGAAATAAATCTACACAAGTATAGACAATTAATTTATAACGAAGGAGCCAAGAGCATACCATGGAGCAAGAGATGTCTCTTCAACAAACAGTGCTGGGAAAACTGAACAGCTGTATGTGTAAGTACAGAAGCAGACCAATAACACTATATACAAAAATTAGTTCAAATGGATTAACAATGTGGATGCAAGACCTGAAGCCATAAAATACATAGATGAAAATATGCTATATGTTCCTTGACAGTGACCTCAGGAGATATCTTTGGGGACTTGACTCTAACAGCAAGGAGAAAAAGTCAAATATATAAATGAAAATACAACCAACCAAGAAACTGCTGCACAGTGAAGAGACTAGCATCAAAATGAAGATACAGGTTAACAAATAGAAGATATGTGAACATCATGTACCTCAAAAGGGATTTCTATCTAAAATATATAAAGATTTCATACAACTTAACAACAACAAAAGCAGACACAACTTAAAAATGGACAGAGAATCTGAACAAACACTTCTACAAGGAAGACATACAGATGGCCAACGGGCACATGAAGAGATGTTCATCCTCTGTTATTACTAGAGAAATGCAAGTCAAAGTAATAATGAGATAGCTCCCATCTGTGAGAATGGAAATTATCCAATAAACAAAAAACAAAGAGTCCTGGAGAGTATGTAGCAAGAAGGGAACCTTGTGTAATGTTGATGGAAACTGGTGCAGCCATTAAGGAAAACAGCATGCAGATTTCTCAAAAAATTGTAAGTGAGAAGTCTATACATTCCACTTATCACTCGTACATGTATTTATCAAAAACAATATAAAAGTATCAATTTGAAGAGATTTATTCACTTCCATATTCATTGCAGCATGATAATGAGTATCAGATAAAGACTAGCACCTTCCATACTTAGTACTGAATTAAATATTTCACAGCTAATCTAGCTTTTTTTCTCTAGCTCAGGGATGTCTGAGTGATTGTCTCTTAGTTGAACCCTCTGTAACATCAACCCATGAATGTATAGCAACACTAAATACAAGGTAAAGGAGAGTTCTACTCAAGTTGTTATATCCCAATTCAAGCACCTGTGCTGGTTATAGTGTTTGTTGATTAACCTGTAGTTGATGAGAAATATATAATTAATGACATGACACTCCACCTGGGAATGGAAGTTTGTCATGTACCTCTGAGAAAGTGTATGACTAGCAAGGTATGGGACTCGAGGAACTCTAATGCTGATGATTTTATACCAAAATCATGTACTCTGTTTGTCTCATATGATATCCAGGGCAATGTAATTGAGACATTTGGATGACACATTTGGGAGTTCAAGAATTCTTCCAAACTGTTGCAGTGAACGCTGTGTTACTACATATCCTGTACCTTTTCTCAGGTAAGTAAGAGTTTTGGTGATAGCTATTTAACCCTACAAATTTGATTTTCTTTTTCTTTTTTTTTTTAATATATATTTTTATTGTTATTTATGTCTTTTACATTTTGTATTCCCCTTGGGTAGCCCACCACCAATTCACCCGTTTTCCATCTCCATGGTCCCTTGTGTTCTTTTCTATTCCATTTTGTGCACTTTTCCTTCCCTCCCTCTGCCTC
>PVIJ01004583.1:0-115484 GCA_004024925.1 Scalopus aquaticus | reverse complement strand
GTGTCCTCTCATACCCCGCCCCACACCTCTGGCCCACACCCCAGCTCTTGAATGCGTAAATACATAAATATTTTTAAAATACTAATATATTATCATGTTAATGTTGATATTATACTAATTACTATTTCATGATATAATGATATTATAAAATATTAATAGGCTATTAATAATATCGAGTAGCATAAAATATATAAAATAGTATCTTGTATAGATGTGTGTAAATGTATCTAATGCATATATAATCTCATAAGCTCATCGTAAAGGCCTGTGGCCCCGGCTTCCTTTCTCTGGTTATTGGGGCTGACTTCTAGGGAAGAGCACCTCCCTCCTGTAGCTGTAGTAGGTTCCTGCGCTTCTGGGGCAACATTCATTTTTTTTTAAGATTTATTTATTTATGTATATAAGTGCTGAGGTGCTGGCCAGATATATGGGGGGGTAAGAGGATTCACCAGAGACAGAGTGGGGAACAGAATAGGCAAATTGACTGAAGTACACTGCTGAGGGGATCAGTGGGCAAGACAGGAGAGGTCTGCTGTGCCATGTGGGAATCTCCCTGGCTGGGGATCGAACTTGTGCTGCAGTGGCTGTGGATAGCTTCATAGTCTGAGACTTAGTTAGCCCCTTGTGCCACCAGGGAGGCCCTGGGGCAACATTCTTAACCCTTCCATTCCCGCTTCCCTAGACTGCAGAGTCCTGACAAGTGAGAGCACGTGTCTGACTCACTCACACTCAGGCCTGCACAGTACTCAGTTCTAAATAGTTAGGCAGTGGTATGAGAGGCTAACTGAGGCCATGGGGTTAGAAATTGAACCTGTTGTTGATAAACTCTGTAACTTTTACACAAGTCATCAACTCTCTTGGTCTTGTTTTATATTAATTGAAAGTTTGGATTAGGTGATCTACCAAGTCTCTTCTTAGATCCAACAAAATATGTAAACACCTTTGTTCATTTCATTTCTATTTTAAGCTCAACTTCACTGACTTGGGACAAACTGCTGGTCTCCCCAACCAGAATATTAGTAATAATCTTTATCACTTGAGATCCCTGCAAGAACTAATTAATAAATAATAGGAAACCTAGATGAAAGACAAAAAGAAATGGGAAATTACTTATTATATTTTCATAATTGCATTTTAAATGGTAATAGTTGTGGGTCCATGTTTCACTTATGAGAAGAATTTTAGCTATTAGTACTGGTAGGAAAATTAGTTCCAATTTTATATTCCCTGTTCCCTAAAGAACTAATTTTCATTTTTTATTATTTTTCAACTTGTACCATAAGACCTAAACCCCAGTAGACCTATTACAGTAAATCTGTGGGCCCTGCCTCCTTAGTGCTTGAGAATAAAGGCTTTGGATATGCCTCTCCCTCCCTTTCGCCCAGAGACTAGCACAGTGCCTGGCAAGGAGTGGGAACCTCAGTTCTACCTGTTGTTGAGTGAAAGAAGAAAAACAAACATAGCTCCATGGAAAATGCTCATGACATCTGCATGGCTTCTGCAGACGATGCATTGCCAATGATTAAAGGCATCATCCTCAAAGGTTTTGTTTTAGCACTCTTAAGAATTTTGCAGCAAGCCTCACATGACAAATGTTCTGAAAGTAGGCTCTAGTTAGCAAAATTAGGCTATGCGTGGAAGAGTTAGGGGGGCAGTATTAGTGTCTGCCACGTTGGATTAAGATGGCTGTGTGCTGAGATGAAGGCCACCAGGCAGGCTGTTTCCAGAGGATTTCAGTAGAAGGAGACTGAATGGTCTGAAACCAGAAAGTTCCAGCCACCCAGGGCTGTACCTCACCACCTCTGTAAAGGGAAGGGACTCTGAGCTGATCACCCTGCGGCCTCCACATCCCTAGATGAAAGACCACTGCAGAGATGACCCTAGCCCATGCATAATTGGGGAGAATCAGAACTCCCAGTTGGCCTCATGTGCAGCAGAATTAGCTATGACGCCCCACAGAGCTACAGCTCATGAAGCTGGAGTTAGTCTTCTCCTTTCTCCATAGGATGCTGACATCTGGTTATGAGACTTCTGCCGTGTGCAGGAACCCTTCCTCTTCATGAGGGAATCTCAGGGTACACAAGATTGTTCATGTGTCTCCCTTGTTTTATGTACAGATCAGCATTTCGACATGCGGAGGACTCCCTCACTTTGTGTTGTCATTTGATCTCAGAGGGTTGCTGTAGACAATGTCACTATAGCTTGTGCCATTGGTGACAAATGATCTTGTACTAATCATTGCTCATCTCTTGTGATCAGGACAAATATGTTTAAGGTGTTTATGGCAGAGTGCAAGGTTACGGTTCTAAAACAAAATTATTATGTATGGTTCCCAAGAAAATTGTATCCAAGGTGGCTTAATTGGTATCTATGTCCCCAAGGTTTGACTGTTTAAAACAAGTTGGTGTTAATCATAGGAAAGTACTTCATATATATTGTATTGAATTAGAAAAATTTGACATTGATATTGTTTTCCGTACCTGCACATATTTAATACTTCTCTGTTTTGTTTCGTCTTTGCTTCCATACCTTGACGGCTCTTTAATAGTTTCTGATTGCAATGTAGCAAAGTAATATCAACATGGTGGCTTTAAAGAATGCCTTTATGATCTCACAGTTTCGTGATTCGGGAGTCTGAGCTCAGCTTACAGGAGCTGTCTGCTTAGGGCCTCCCAGGTAGCAATCAAGATATTGACCTGGAACAGGTCTCCTGTGGAGACTGGAGGTGCAGGAGGGACGGATCTGTTTCACCCTCGAGGTTGCCAGCAGTGTTCAACCCAGTGTAGAAATCATGGCAAGTGGCTTCTTCAATGTCAACAAGAGAAGAAGTGTCTGGTGGCACAGATTCTACTGTGGTGTGTGATGTGGTCTTAGCATCCTGTGACTTTTATATATATATATTTGTTATTATTTATATCTTTTACATTATTGTGTATTCCCCGTAGGTTACCTACCACCGATTCACCCGTGAACCATTACCATAGTCCCTTATGACTTTTATCACATCTCCTGGGTTAGAATCAGGTCCCCAAACTCAGTGAGAGGATTGCACAAAGACATAAATCTCAGCAGGTGGGGGCCATAAGGGCGCCTGAGGCTCCTGTACGTCACAGGTCCCTGCAGGTACCCCCATTCTCAGTGTGGCCACGGTGGCTTCTCTTCAAGTCTCAGTTCTGGGTCTAGCATATTGTCCTTTTTCATCTCACGGTCCCTTTTACTAGTTCTGGACACGATTTCACCCTCAAAGGGCTAACACCCGTGGTCTGCAGAGATTTTGCATGTGTGTTCACTTAACCAACAGTTATTAAGCACCTACCATATAAAAATTATAGAAAAACATGATGTATAGAAATGAACAAAATCTACCAAAGCAAAGACAAAAGCAAAGCAAAATACTGCATTTGTGGAGTTTGTGCTCAGAGCTCCAGGAATTTGGGATACTTGTCTGCTTACTCAGATCAGAAACAAACACAAATGAGCTCCTACAGTTCTTCTAAATTCTGTAAGGTGTGTCTAATAGACTGAAGTGGTGGAGGCAGGAGTTAGCACCTGGAGTTGAATGAACCTTCAGAAATCCAGTTTATTTCTCATTGTAGAGGCAGGTCATTTATTTTCTCACTTTAACCTCACAGGTATTATTGGCCACATTCAATTTAAAAAGAGGTAAATAAAGCAGCCATGGGTCTAATAGTTTGTGGCCACAATGCGAGCTTTGAGGCTAGATCTTCATTCCACTAATATTAGTGTCCCTGGTTCTAATTTGTATAGAAGAGAAATGAATTTGTTTCTCTATCCAATTTAATTCAGAAACAGCCTTCATTGTAATAGATTTGGACAAACAATCTGTTGGATTTTGATTCAGTGACATTCAAGAATGTTTTTCTCTAAAATAAATTTGAATTTTTGTAGTGCATAAACAATATTCAATTTGTCATTCTATTAGAAATGAAACAGACGTTTTAATTAGTGTTATTGAGGACTTAGCAATTTAAAGTATCAGAAATGTGTCTCTTTTACACATGAATTTTAATAAAGCATTTGTTCTAAAAGTTGAAAAAATATTCTAATAATTTCAACTAACCTCAAACTTAAGTATCTTATGATGCATTAAAAGGATTATTTTTAGAATCAGAATTCATCAACATTAACATTCTACATCTCAGTTTGAGATAGAGAATTCAACTGGAAAGACATTTTCCTCTCTGTGGGATTAGTGTGTTTGTATTTAATATTATAAATAGAATAGTCCCAGAGTCAATTGCAAAATGGCTTTTTCCAAAATTAATTCTCTCTACTGGTATAAATGTAAACTATCTATTTGTGCGATACAGCATTATGAGTAGTAAACATTTGTCTATCCAGAAAGCAAATATAAAGTAGTCACATTATTGAAGGATTTATAAGAAAGCTATTTTAAGATGACTTGGTCTTTAGCCATTTATAGCCTGGTGTTGGTGGAAAGTGAAGGGAAACTATTTGCCGCCATTTGTTAATATTCCACCATTAAGGGATATGGATGAAAAATGAAATGAATTTTTCATTAAACTATTGAGCTATCTAAATGAGACTGCAAAGTTTCTTCCTCCTCTGGAAATTCATATCCACACGGATTGTCTGATTCCACACACTGCAATAGATGGGGGATAGAGGCATCCTGCAAAATGAATCCCCTCACAATACAAGTAAAAGCTCCCCTGGCGGCCTCCCTGGTGGCGCAGCGGGGTTAAGAGCAGCACTGTGGAGCTGTAGGCGGAGGCTGTAGGAGGCTGCAGCGCAAGTTAGATGCCTGGCTGGAGAGATTCCCACATGGCGCAGCAGACCTCTCCTGCCTCGCCCACTGCTCCCCTCAGCAGTGTATTTTAGTCCATCTGCCTGTTATGCTCCCCACTCTGTCTCTGATGAACCCTCTCACCACCCCACACCTCTGGCTTACCCCCCAGCTTGTATGCAAAAATAAATATTTTTTTAAAAAAAAGCTCCACTGGCCAAGCCCCAGAACTTTGAATCACTCATGTCAATTCTTAGAGAGCCCCTCACATCCCATCTGGCTAATTCCTTTGCAAGACTGGAGCTTGTTAACGGCATTGTCCTGTCTTTAGTCTGTGACCCGCAGCTTGTCAAACTGGGGACTCAGCAGAAGCCTCTGACTTACTCTAAGCCCCACTTAAGCATCAAAGGATGAACTTGTTGCCTCTTCAACAAGTGGTCCCCACTCAAAAGGAGAGGCTTTTGCAAAATCACATCTTTTCCCGATTATAAATTCAGCTCATGAACAAAACCTTTGGAAAAGCAGGGATAAAAGATTTTTATAATTACCCAGCTTACTACTATTCACTTCTGGCCATCTATATGTAGATTACATGCTAAGTAATTTTTCTGTGAACACACAATTTGGATTATGTTGCATAAATTTCATATAAACCATATTATTTCCCCACCTAACTGTACAACATTAAATATTCAAGCATTAAATATTCAGCAATGTCTTTATTATAGCTCTGTAGGAGTCCCCAGCCATACACGTGTGGGGATTGATGTTAATTTCTCTAACCATTCAATATTATAAATACGAGAGGCTTGCCCTTATGTATAAATACCCAATTGCATCTTTTAGTGGTCTGTTTTTAGGGAAATATAATTGACACATCATACTGCATTCATTTCACAACATAATTTGATATGTTTATAAGTCACAGTGAGCACCACGGCAAGTGGTAACTGCACAGAGTTACAATTGTTTTCTCGTGATGAGAACTCCTAGAAGTGACTCTCTCAGTGACTGGTGAGGATACGACACAGTATGGTTCTCTGGTCACATGCTGGACTGACTGCCCCAAGGTTTCTTTGTTTTATAACTAAAAGTTTGCACTTTGGACCATCTTCAGCCTTTTCTCTTGCTATTTCTTTAGGGTAAACTTTTGACAACAAAATTGCTACTTGAAAGCAAGTGTCCATTTTTACAGGAAAAGGGTCTTAACATTGTTCTAAGGGCTGGATATGCACACACTGGCATTCCTGCACTGTGAGGAATGGGGAGGGGGCTGTACTTTGAGTTGGTCACCCCATTAAGAAGAGATTTTTCATTCCCCAGTTGGTCTCCTATCGGCTGTCTCTTTTCTCCAGTTCAGTCTCTTGTTCCCTTCCCGGCCTATGCCACAGGTTACCCAGGAAGCCTTCCCTCCTGGGCCACACCTCTCCTGGGGCTGCTCCATACAAATGAGCAGGGCTTCGGGCTGCTGACAATCAGTTATCAACAGATTGAAGGGGATGGGTGACATTTGAGAAATCCTGCTGGTGAAGAATTTTAATGGAACGAGTGACTTATTGATAGAGGATAGACTTCAAAAAGTAATGTTTGCTCTGAGGGATCAGTTTTCCACTGATGATCTGAATGTAGACAGGAATATAGGAATTTTTGCTTTTACAGGGAGCTACTTTTGAAGTTTGAGGGCTTGGTAGAAACCAAATGAGACAGCAGTTTCTCAGGAGGATTTTGAAGATCTAGGTAGACCAGATTCCATTATCATCTAATTTCATTGTCTCATAATGCTTAAAAGTATCTGAACTCATTTGTTTAAGTGCTTGTTCATTAACTACCTCCTTTGTTAGAAAGTAAATTCCACGTGGGGCCTCCCTGGTTGGGTAGTGGTTAAGCGCTGCGCTGTGGAGCTGTCTGCAGCGGTGACACGAGTTCGACGCCCAGCCAGGGAGATTCCCACATGGCACAACAGACCTCTCCTGCCTGCCTGCTGCTCTCCTTAGCAGTGTGTTTCCTTCCATCTGACTGTTCTGCTCCCCACTCTGTCTCTGGTGAACCCTCTCGCCACCCCACACCTCTGGCCTGTACCCCAGCTTGTATGCATAAATAAATAAATCTTAAAAAATAATAAAGTAAATTCCACGAGACAGGTCCCTTGTCTAACTTCGTGTCTCTAGCACCTGACATAGCTCCCAGTGTAACCTTGATCTGTGTGAGATCGGGAGGCTAAGTGAGTGAAAGGATTATCTTTCTCTGACCATTCTCATGTCTGCATTTTTAGAGCAGCGTAGTGTGTACTGATTAATTTTTCTATTTTTGTACGTGGTGTTAGATATTCTCTCTGCAGCTGTACATCTCCTTGGTTTTATGATTTGCTCTTGAAGGGCAAAAGGACATAATTTAGAAAAAAAGATTGTACCTACCAATTGCATATCTCAAAGGGCAAACTAAATAGCCTTTTATTATTTTTTCACTAACTGGAGGCTAATTAAAATTAGGTCAATTTCTGATTTTAGTACCAGATATAACTTTTTGGACGTGGCATTTTCAGATAAGACTTGCTGACATTTTATACTGAAGCACTCTTTCAATCAGTATAAAACCAAGCCTAAGTCACGTCTGGTTAATATAAGCAATTGGATGTGGAAAAAACATTCGAATGAGGAAAAACAATCAGCGGAATCAACTATTTGCAGGTTAAGACTCAAATGTTACATTTCTGCTTTAATGGATTCAAAAGGTTGTAATATGTTTAAATGGAAAAATAAATCAAATTTATCTTATGAAAAGTAATGTGGTTATATCAATACAAAGGTTATGCCTGTCCTAGCTACCCAGTTCTTGGTTAATGAAACTCATTCTTCCAGACCTTTACACAGTATTCAAGCTGCCCTCTGTGTTATTTATATGGCCCTACTTTGCAGTGCCTCTTTAAAAATCCCTTAATTAATTCAGAACTTAGAGAGGAGAAAGAAAATGCAAAATCAAGACCATTAAAGTATGAATGCAAGAGCCATTTATTTTCATTAAGTGGGACCTCAGACTATCTGATTGGAACATTCGCCAGTGAAAGTGTTGCCTTTCTCCTTCTTGGTCTCTGCGGCCTGTACCGGGAGACACCCCTGTGAACCGACCCCCCCCTTCCTTGGGTTCCCCAGCACTCTGTCTGTGCCCTACATCGGAGTGATTGCTATGCTTGTCACTCTGTTAAACCAAGGAAACCCCAGCGTCAGAGCACATGTTCTGGTAGGGGAGTTACTAAGCACACTAGCCAATAGTACCATCATGTGCTTCTAGGTGAGTGAATGTTGTGAAGGACATAGCAGAGTGAAGGGAGAGAGGGTGATGGTGGTGCTGTTGCAGGCCAGTAAGGATGGAACTGCAAGAGGGGGGTCCTCAGGAAAGGGGAGTGTCCCAGGACCCCACCCCCACCTCAGGCCGGAGAGAGCCAAGACACCTAGGACTACAAATCCCAGAGTGCCATCATCGAAGAAAGGATGCTGAGGACTGAGGGAGGAATTAAGAAATGGTTTTGGGATTTAAATACCAGACCTGTGAGCTTGGAGGGGGCTATTGCTTGTGGTTGTGGATTGCCAAGTTTTTTTTGAGTGGACCATAAGATTCCATCTCAGCGGAACTGGTAGGTGGCCAGAGTTTTCCCTGAGTAGGCGAGAAGAGTCCAGCTCAGCGAAACTGGTAGGACTTTTTCACCAATTTCTTTCTTTATCTTTTCTTTTCCCTTTTTGTAAATAAATCTTTTTATTAATTTTATTGTGTGGGCCTGCATTTGAGTTTTTAAAAGTCTCTTTTAAGCACACGGGTGAGAACCCAGACAGGCACCCCATGGTGTTACCCTGTTACAGAACCTCTGATGGCATCTCTGAGGTGTCTGAACGAGGTGAAGAAGAAAGTCAGGAGACTGGAAAGAAAGTTATGGACAGAGGAGGGTCCGCGGGTGCCGAAGCCCCTGAGGCTGAAGCATGTCCATGTGTTTGACAAAACTTGAGTGGGCTGTGTGAGGATAGCAGTGAGGAAATGAGGCAAAAGGGCCCAGGAGATCTTCTCAAATGCCATTAGAATAGGTGTCACCTCGCGGGGTGACAACCTTGGAAGTGTCACAGGATGAAGAAAGAAATGATTCAAGAGTCCATGTGGTGAGAGAAAGAGAAAGGGTCACCTAGAGCGGCCACCACTCTGGAGATGCAGCCTCAAGGCTGACATCTCTGCAGATACGCGCCTTGCCCTGGCCCGGGTCTCCGCTTTCCTTAGAAGGGGTTAGATTCCGGATGGTGGGCAGCAGGGAGGAAGGTGCCTAGTGGGGATGTGGATTAGGGTTGCATCATAGTCTCACACCAGCTAGGGGTGCAGGGGATAGGGGAAGTTGCCCTGGAGAGTGCCAAAGCTGTTACTGCTCAAAGCATCCTCCCTCTAATTCTGTTTACACTTCCTATTGAAGTGGTCTAGCTGGTTATGCTAATCTGGCTATAATGTCTCCTGCTGTTTTCAGCAGATATCCTCTAAGGAGACTTTTGTCCCAGAAGAGGAGCCCTGCCTGACTCTACATTCTGGCTTCACCCAGCACTTGGCACCAAACTACATCCCAGGAACAAAGGGTTGGGGGGGGATCCCCCAGTAGGGATACAGCTGCTTGCTGAGTACACAAAGAAGCATTAGAGAGGAAACCCCAGTTAGATTCTCAGAACTGTGTCTGGGGCGGGGTCACAGGGGAAGAGCCCTCAGATCACCATAAAATACCCGTAGATCAAACTGGCTTTTTGGATTCTACCATCATGTATCATTCTACAGTTACTTTTAATATTGTTAGTACTCATCTTTTCTTCTAAATATATTTTATTTGCATAAAGTATTGCTCCTTCATACATGCTGAATTCTATGCCACCTCTTGCTGAGTAGCCAACCCTCTAACTTGCACTTTATCTCTAGTGATATGACCTGTCTAGACCTAACACAGTCACCACACAGATGTTTCTTGTTTGGGAACATTTGTCTAGGCTGTCCCCATACCCTGGATACTGTCTTCTAATCTAGGCCTTCCCTAGACTTTCTTATCTGTTTATTCTCATCTCAGTTGGCCTCTGCTGAAGAACTGCTCCCTGGGCACAGTGCTCACCTCCATTAGGAGCTCTGCATCCCGTCTCCATCACCGTAGTGCTCAGTGCGAAACATTCTCTTTGCACTTGCCAGACAGCTTGATAACTGTGTGGCAGTGCATCTGCCCTCTAAGAATTGACAGTGAGTTCTTAGAAGGCTGGGAAGGCATGGCCAGCACATAGTAGGTCCAGAAAATTCTGTGTAGACAAAAGGATAAGTAAACAACTGACAGAGGATCGAGTTAAGACAGGTTGCTAGGTATCAGAGAGTGAGTAAGGCATCGATCCCGACCTCAGAGAGCCAGCACAGACCACAGGTGATGCATTTACCTCTGCATCTGGTGCCGGAAGAGAGGTAAAATGGAACACACCAGGGGATGAGCAGGTTGAGGTGTTATACAGTGTGCTGTGAGCTCTAGAAATTTCAATTTCCATCTGGCATTCAAAGTGGGCACTGAGGAATCACCATTTTCTTAGGAAATGAGCTGGTTGGGCAAGAGAGGGTGCTGGGGACAGCGAAGAGATACATGAGTCTGTGGCTCGGTAACACAGCTTCGGTGCCCAGTTGTGAATGTGATTAGGCAATGTGATAAATGCAACTGGAAGTTAGGTGGAGCAGGGGGAGAGAGGTCTTGCGTGGCTGTGCAAAGAGATGTTACAGGTGTGTGACAGAGTAATGGTACATACAAGGTCTGGCTGTTTTTGTGTGGCGACCCAGACTGCACCGTCTAGAAGGGCTTGGAAGAAACAGGTCAGGGTGTGAATGTAGAGTGTAAGGACAGCACATAACCGAGGGACAGACTTTGACTGCTTGGGACAAGAGGATAAAGTCCTATCAATCAAAGAGCAAAGTGTGGCTTGGAAGGGAGGAGGTGACCAGATCTAGTGCCATCTGCTGGAATCAAAGGGAAACCTTGAAAGATGGAATAGTCGTTGGCCTTCCAGGAAGCAAGAAAACTCAACCACAGATCCTGGTGTTTCTTTGTGAGACAGCACTCCAGCCTCATTCAGGAGAAATTGTACACTCATTTGCGCTTCTATAGAGCTTTTTCTTAAGTGGTTTCAGCAGAGTTCTACTCAAATTGTAGTCCGCAGGGAGGGGATGTATTGCAAAGTGTTGGCTAGCATTTGCAAGGACAAAGTACAGAAATTGAGCATAAGCATTTTGAAATAATTGCAGCAATATTGTATTGGCACAACATTACAGGTACTCTTCTGTAGTTTATAAAACTATCTTGTACAATGAATTGTGAAAAAAAAGAATGAAACCGGTCATAATACATAGCCTGAGAAGCTCTCTTCTATAAAGTCAGTCAATTCCATTAAAATAAAGGATAGTTTATTTCAAACACTACTTCTCCAGTTAGTTTACATGTTCTGTGTGGAATGTGAGCAAATGTATTTGAATCCTTGTGAATCCCTAGCTTTAAACATGGAAGAAAACACAATAACACGATCAAGAAATAATTACTTGTTTATTATTTACTGTTGAGAAAGCAGTTGCAGATTGACTAGTTGAGGTAGACTAGTCATAGGGCTAGAAATTAAGAGAATGAACTAGGCACCAGTGGAGATATAAACACAAATCTATATTTATAAGCATGCAATAGACAATACTCCTGAGATGTCCCAACAGAGAGAAGAGCAGTAAAAGGAAACTAGATAGAAAATGTGGACCAGTTGCATGTTTCAAACTTTGCAGAACTTAAGAAGATTGGGTTCAAGATGTGGACAAAGAGGACAGGTTGAAAATGAAACTGTTGGGCCTCCCTGGTGGCACAATGGTTAAGTGTAGCGCTGTGGAGCTGTCGGCGGCTGCGGTGTGAGTTTGGTCCCCGGCCAGGGAGCTTCCCACTTTGTGCAGCAGACCTCTCCTGTCTTGCCCGCTGCTCCCCTCAGCAGTGTATTTCGGTCAATCTGCCTGTTCTGCTCCCCACTCTGTCTCTGGTGAACCCTCTCACTGCCCCACGCCTCTGGCCTGCACCCCAGCTTGTATGCATAAATAAATAAATCTTTACAAAAGAAAAGAAAACTGTCTTCAAAATCACAGAGTAAAATGAGGTCTGATGAACACACTTCCCTTCTGATACTAACTTCTACTCTGAGCCAAATTAAACATCATACACTGAAGAATTGGAAGAATGCTTCTAGTTCCCAACGACCCAAGCATAGCTCATCCCAAAATAAGCATCCTATCATCCATGACCCAACAGAACTCTGCTCTTGGTGGTGGCCTGCCCTAAGAAAGACAGATGATTACTGATTTAACTGTAACATGCTCAGCCCTATGGACAGACTGAAGTCATTCTGGGCAAAGGGTCTGCTACATATTTCTTCAAGCTCTTATCGTTACACTTGATCTACCTAAAGAATTTCAATTAGTTTCCATCTGTGAGATACAAAACTGAATTCTTCTGAATTCCCTGAGGTCTTTCTGAGTGCCTGCCTATGTTGCCAAAGTGACAATTTGCAAGGACTTTCTGCCATATTTCAGATCAAAGTCAAGTCAAATTTGAAAAATGCCCGTAACAATCTAGCCAAGCATCCACTATATAGAAAGGCACAAAGTCCTTCAAACTCACAAAATGAATGAGTTCAACTCAACTACAGTCAAGCTTTCCTATCCAAAACCCTGTACCCTGTATAATCCTTGTCAATGCTATTGGGTCGATTATGCACTCATTGCCTATGGATATCCCGTTAGATAAAAATTTCTCCCAGATCCCAAAACCAATTGATTGTTTGGGAAAAATTATCTATCAGTTTTGCTATTGCCCACTAACTACAGACAAACCTCCTCGGAGAGAGAGAAAGAAAGAACCCAGAAGTCAGTATAAGCAATTTGTCTTGATCTTCATCCTAATTGAAAGAAGGAATTTTAGGTTGCCTAAGAAAGATCCCCAGACCAATTAAGAAGTTGGAACTAGCAGGTTTTTTTTAGGGGAAGATGTGACATACATTGTGGGCAAGTGGGCAACTAAATGTAAACCAGAGAATAAGATGCTGGGGACCTTCCCTCCTCCTCACAGATAAAGCAAGCACACTGACACAATGAAAATTGCTAAACAAAGACATAGCTCACACTCGATTTTGGTCAAATAAGTCATTTTGGGAAATGTATAACCAATAGATTGTGTTTGTAAATTGAAAAATAAGAAAGGAGACATTGATAATCATTGCACTGGTGATTGGTGCTTTTACCAACAGTTAATATTTATTGAGCAATGTTAGATGTGCTTCGTGTGCATTTACAGATTGATACTGTGCTATGAAGCAGATTCTGCTTTGCTCTCTATTTCAAACATGAGGAAACTGGGGTCCCGAGATGGTGATTAATTTCCCTGAGACCTTTCATAAGCAAAGTTGGAAAATGAGTTGCCCAAGTCTGCTGGAACAAATGACCACAAGCAGAGGATCCTAAAGCAACTTACATGTATTTTCCTACTATAATTCGGAGGCTCAAAGTGTAAAGTGGTTTGTCTCCACCAGACCTTATGGATTCTGTAGTAGAGAATCTCTTCTCCTTATACTAAAAGCCACCTGTTTACTTGACTCATGGTTTTATACTCCAACTTCAAAGGCTAGTTATCTTCAAAGTCTGCTCATGTTCTCTCTCTCTCTCTCTCTCTCTCTCTCTCTCTCTCTCTCTCTCTCTCTCTCTCTCTTTCTCTCTCTTTCCCCCTCCCCCTCCTCCTCCCCCTGTCATCACATCACTTTCTTCTGATTTTATCCCCATTTCTTCTTTTCATTACCCTTGTGATTGATTCCATTTAGTCCTTGAACCTTCCAGGATAATTTCTCCATCCCAAAGTATCTAAGTAAGTCACAAGTACAATGTGCCTTTTGCTGTATAAAGAAGCATCGGGTATCCTGCCTTCCACAGCAGGGTTCAGACCAAGGTCTGGCTGCAGGACCTGCGGTGTTAAACCACTGTACCTTCATCGTGCCTTAAAAAAAGTTCAAAAATGTTTTTATCTGAGGGAGTGAACCCCTGGGGATCTGCCTCTCCTTGGGTATACAATGCTGCAGAAAACAACCCCGATCCTGCCCTCATGTAGAATACCACATTAAAAAAATAAAAATTCAGAACTCAAAAAAATATATACAGGATCATCTTTTAAAATTATGTGAAGTTCTACAAACAAAGAGCAGCATGATGTGGAAAAGAATAGCAGCGACAAGGAGGGGACCGAATAACAAATCAGAGGTCAAGGAAGACTCTCCAAGGAGGTGACATTTAAGTCAAAACACAAGGGACCAAAAAATGTCTATGATTCTGTTCCTATAAATAATACTTGGAATAAATTTTTAAAAGGGTATTGATTGCAGTTATATTAAGGGATTAAATTACAGATGATTCCATCCTTCTTCCTATTTTATTTTCCTTAATTTCCCAAAATTTCTGGTGATGACATATTACCTTAAATTAGGAAAATGAAAAAAGCTTTATTTTATTCACAGAAACCCTCCATGAAAATGGATTTTGGGCCTGTTTCCAGAGTGTCTCTCATGCATATGTAACCAAGTTTCTTTCAGACCAAGCCTTCCTTAGACCGCATTTCTCATTATATTCTATATCACTCACACCTAAGAGAAAGCAGAAAACCAGCACTCTGAGTTACAACAGAAATTAGAAAATATTTAGGATGTTTTACACATTCAGTATTTTCCAGATTATCCTTTTTTTAATTTCAAGTTTGTTTATATTCTAGATATCAGAAGGGTACTGCCTCTTCCGAAATCCAATTCTACTCACTTCAACTGCTGTCAGGTACCTGACCAGTCAATACTTAGAACAATTGACATTGAAAAAAGAAGCAGGACCCTTTCATCAGTGTTTGATCTGAGAGATGCCTCCAAACACTGTCAGCCAGATGTCACCATGGGCAACAGTTTCAAGTACTTCGTGTGAATAACAGAGAACAAAGAAGAGAAACACTGTGGGTATAGCTACAGTGGCCAGGTCCATTGTATTCGTGTGGCTCTCTAGTTGTTTATTTTTTAAAAGATTTCTTTATATATGCATACAAGAGTTGGGGTGTAAGCCAGAGGTGTGGGCTAGTGAGAGGTTTCACCAGAGACAGAGTAGGGAGCAGAATAGATCTACTGAAATACACTGCTGAAGGGAGCAGCAGGCAAGTCGGGAGAGATCTGCTGTGCCATGTGGGTCAGCTCCCTGGCCCGGAATCAAACTCGGGCTGCTGATAGCTTCATAATGCTGAGACTTAACCCCTTGCACCACCAGGGAGGCCCGGCTTTCTAGGTTTAGATGGTAACCTTTATCTCTCTGATTATCTCTCTGAGCCCTTCCCCACTCCACCTCAAGACTGAAATGCATATCTAATTGGTCTCCCTCTCCAGTCTTCCTTTTCCTGCCCCAGACACTCCATCCGCTGCTGCCAGAGGAAGCTGTCAAAACGATGCTCTCACCACCCTCCCCACCCCTCGCCCCCATTCAAAATCCATGTAGTCCTACAACTGTTGACCAGGGGCAGGCCTCTGCCACCGCCCCTGAGCCTCCCAGCGTGAGTAAGAAATAACTCCGTCCTCAAGAGAATGAAGGTGTTTTTCATGTACAAGGTAGTGGGGAAAAGAAACATTGAACCATGACCCTTAACACAGAGTTGGAAAGGCTTTAAGAGCACAGGGAAATGGACAATGAATTATGTTCAGGTTACAAAGAAGTAAGGCTTGAGGTTAAAGGACCTGGTGTTGAATTCTGGCCCTGCCACCTCTCAGCTCTGTGACTTTGAGCAAGTTACCTAATCTCTCTGATCCTCAGTTTTCTAATCTCTAAAATGAGAACAATATCACGCTTCCAGGGTATACGTGAAAATTAAATAAGCTGGCATAGGAAGAACAATCACCCTGAACAGCATCTGGCGCGCAAATCTGAATTGTACCCTTCCAATTCAGTATAAATTCCCCTTTTACATTTGCTTCAAATGGACAAATACTGAACCTCCCATTTATCATAGCAGTTAGTGTACCATCTTATAAATATTTGGTACTTAGAAAGTACCGAGTTGAACTACATTATCATTACGCCCAGTGATATGACTGGCCATATAAACAATAAGGACACACTGTGACAAAAAGATACTTGCTACATACATGGTTGCTAGAATGTTCTCTTTATGATTTAATGATTGCATTTCAGAATAATCCATGTAATTATGCCTTACAAGCCACTAGTCTGGAGAATTGATCTTTGTGAAATTCTCACCCATGTGAAATCATTTCTCACTAGTCTTTGATTCATCACACTTTGGAGAGTTCTTAGATTACATTCCTGGTTTTCCTATTCAACTGTTACTCTTTCAAGGAGAATCTTCCATATTCATTTTCCATCTCTAGCTCTTGATGCAGCCTGTCATATGTGCCAGGCCCTGGTCTTGCCCCTCCATTTCTAGAGGAGAACAAAGGTCCTGAAAAACTAGACGAACCCCCCTGATGTGTGTGTGGCTGCAGCGGAACCTGGAGAAGTTCTCGTGCATGTGAGAAGCCCAGGAGGGCTTTCTGAGGAAGTGATGTGTGTGCTCAGTTCCAAAGATTAAAGACAAAGTGTTCCTAAGAAAAGATCACGCATTTAGTTAAATCCATGAAAGTGACTTTTAGTTAAATCTCAAAGAAATGTAGATTATAACGCTGGTTATTGCACTTAAGCATAGAAAAGGCTCCCATTTTTATGAACACAGATCTGCACAACTTGCCAAATGAAATATGTTTGCTAACCAAAATAAAATATATGCCAAGGGAATGAAGAGACATTCTAAGCCTTGCTTTTTAAATCAGCTCCATTAGACTACGGTGGGTGTTGCGTGTTTCAAGCACATACTTGAAATGATCAATAAGTTTCCCTGAAGACTTCTAAAAACACCTCAGAGTGAAGATAACATATTCTGTTATCACTCCAGTTGATTTGTGAGTCTGAGTAATTAAATCAATTGACTGTCAGTGAGGACCTAGAGGATGGAGCCCTGTTAGCGCTGTGGATAAGATCTCCCAGCCCCCACTGCAGGGATCTCAGCTCACAATCTCCTCCCTGGTATTTGGATGCTGGTGCTTTTGCGACCCATAATGGAAAGTTACCAGATAAAAACTACAAAGCTTTTCAACAAGCCCACCTAGGACATTTGCTAAAAATTTACACTGAGGCACGAAAAAGACTATGTGAATGAATCACCTCCTGCTCGCTCCTCAGTCTCAGAGTTCAGCCTCACTAGGTACAAAAACAAACAAACAAAAACCGAAAAAACAGCCTGAAGAATAACAACAACGATAGACTCTAGAAGACAGGGGCTGGGTTAGCTTTTATTATTTTAGGTGGAATTTGGATATGTATTTATACATATATCAAAAGCTTTACAGGGTAGCCAAGTTTTAACTTAATGAAAGAAAACTTACATATAATTATCAGAACTTATTTCTCAGCTTCTGCATAGGGATTACAATAATATACATTATGTTTGACATCAGTGGAAAGATGGGCTGTATGCATTCAACACAATCATCAAATTTCATCTATCAACAACAAAATTACCAAAAATCTGTATCTTATTGAAAACAAAATTTTATGTAGCTAAGGAAATTTTGTTGACAGATTAAATGAGATAGCCCAGAAGCAAAGAGCTAGTAGGAACTTAGAAATTACTACTTTCTCCTTTCCTGTAGAATGCTGCCTTTAATCTTTCTGTTGCAGATTTCTTCTGCCCATTTGCTCTCTTTTCTGCAAGAACAGAAGCAGCAAAAAGACAGAGTGTACACAGAAAATTTAGTTCATGGAAGACACAGCAAGAGACTCACTGGGGAAACTGACAGGCAGGGGTACTGCTAGGGCTGTCTAAAGAGGTGCTCCCCCCTCTGCATTGATGGGCAAGTAGCATCGAAGCCTTTATCATGAGAGCTGGTTCCCCCCAAATGTGGGTTTCCACTTTTATCAGTCCTTCAGTGGAATAGAATATCTCTAATACTCAAAGGTGAAAAGAAAATCTAGGATCAAGTTAACTTTGCTATTTATGCTCTGAACTTTGACAAGCATTTAAACTGCATCTAAAATGAACACCTAAGTCTGATGCTTATTTTGAGGATTAAGTCAAATAATTCCTGTATAATGCCTAGTACCCAGTTAGTACCCAATATAACTTACTCTATTTTCTCTCTAAGCAGCTTTACACTCTGAAATGCAATAAGGTGCAATTATTCCATATACAAAATAGACAAAAATGTACATTTTATATAACAAAAAATATGAAGATGATAATGGCTTACATTTCTAGAACACTTCATAGATGTAAAATATTTTCCCATTCCTATTCTGTAAGAACCACCTGAAATAAGTAGGGATGATATTATAATACCTGTTTTAAAAATCAGAAAACTCAAACATCCTATGACCAGCCCAAGTTCATATAGTAGTAGATTGTGTAGCTGGAATTCAAATCCAATTTCTCTGCATGTCAGTTTGGATCTAAACTCTGCTCTGCTTACCATGGCTTACATGTGCTCATGTTTCAAGCATAAAATCAGGCAAATTTTTCAAAGTTCTTAAATATCTCTAAATAGACTTCCTTTTGTATCAAGTTTAATAATTCTCCACTGGTAGATATTAAATTTTTGTGCATTTTATATTGGTGATCTCTGTCCATAACGTTTCTTGGTAACTTATTAGGTCTGAATATTGTTGGAAAGTCAGTTTAATTCTCCTTTTAAGAAAGGATTTGAGAAAATAGTATCTCTTTTCATGGACTTAGGGTGAAAGGATTGAAAATTATAATCTCTTTGGTAGATACTTGGAAGGAATATGAACAGAAACTTTTTATGATAATATTTTCAATTATGCACATAAAGTACAATATTGGGCAGGGGTGATCAAACTGCTTTTTTATAATCCCACCCATGTTGTTAGATAAAGTCTACATCTAATCATCTTCTGCAAAAGTCTTTTTAAAATAATTTTAGTTTATAGGGCAATGATAATGAAAATTAACTCATAATTATATAGTATCTTCCCATCTATGCCACTTCTACACAAATAATTGACTTCAAGTGTCTGGTTGCACTCTGCTTTTGTTTAATCTGTGTGTTAATTCTCTAGACTATTTTGATGGTAGAAAATCTTACGAAGTGAGTGTGAAGGTCAGAATACTAAATTTCAAAAGCACAACTCCCTGCCTTTATATAGGATCTGTCAGTTTAATAACAGCAACAGCTACAAAAGTGCTCCGAAATATTTAGAGCAGTAAAAGAAAAGAGGCAACAATTCTTAATGAGTCAACAATCTTTACCAGGGAGCTAGCTGACTCAAGATAATGTTTCCATTATTCACGAGTTTTTGAGAGCACTGCAATATACTTTTCTTTATTAATAGCTCTCCTGTGATCCATTATTTAGGCATCGTTCCACATTAAATCACCATTGTGTCTGTCTCCTAAAGCAATACACCTGAGGGTTTTAAATAATATTTGACAGGAAGTTGTTAGAGGAAAAGCTTATTTCAACTAGTTAAGCATGTGCACATGAACACGACTCTACTTATAGCTAAAAATATGTTGCAGTTGAAAAAATAACCAAGTGTGCTTTTTATTAAAAGACATTTTGTACTTATAGTGTGATTTACAAATTTTGAAATCACATTTATTTGGTGGAGAATTAAATTCAATTAGTTATGAACCTAAATGAATTTAGTAAAATTTTCATAAGCATCTACTATAGTCTCAACAATGTGGAAGACACTGCTAGTTATATAAAGGAAGGATACAGATTACTCCCCTGACTCTCAACGGGTGCAATCCTGTTGAGGAATCATGGCATATGGATGGATGGATGGATGGATGGAAAGTTAGATAGATAGATAGATAGATAGATAGATAGATAGATAGATAGATAGATAGATAGATAATAACAGAGAGATGATAGATGACAGGTGGACAGATGGACGGATAAATGACATATAGAGAGGTAGACAGATGTAAATAGAGATAGGGAGATAGATGAAGGTAGGTAATGAATGGATGGATGGAAGGATGGATGGATGGATGGATGAATGGATGGATATTCTAGGATATATTCTATAATTCCATGTATTCTATATATTCTATAATTCTATAATTATAATTATAATTATATAATTCTATATATTCTATAATATATTCTAGGATTTCTAGGATATAAGTGTGAATATATAGGTATATATGTGTGTATATATAGGTACATAGTATATATACATATATGTATATATATACATATATGTATATATGTATATACACACATATATGCATATATATATACATATATGTGTATGTATGTATACACATATATGTATATGTATATATACACATACATACATCTATATTTGTGTATGTATATATAGGCACTCCCACATATATACACATATATGTATATGTATATATACACATATATACACACTTCTATATTTGTGTATGTATATATAGGCACTCATATATATTCTCTAGTATATACAAACATTTATATTTGTAAAATAACATTAAAGGTAAAAAATGTGGTAAAGATTTAAGTTACTAATGGATAATTTGAAAAGTGAGTTCAGGGCCTCCCTGGTGGTACAAGGGGTTAAGTCTTAGTACTATGAAGCTATCAGCAGTCACTGCAGCACAAGTTCGATCCCAGGCCAGAGAGCTGACCCACATGGTACAGCAGACCTCTCCTGTCTTGCCCACTGCTCCCCTCAGCAGTGTATTTCAATAGATCCACCTGTTCTGCTCCCCACTTTGTCTCTGGTGAGTTCTTTCACCACCACCCCCCACCTCTGCCCTACACCCCAGCTCTTGTATGTATGAATAAATAAATCTTTAAAATAAATAAATAAAAATAAAAAGTGGGTTTAAGATGCATAGTAGCAATTGCAGTAGGCTTTAGAAAGAGATCCCACTGGAAAGGAGATAAAGAGAAGAGAAGAACACTTGCTCTGGACCAGGAAAAAAGTAAAAATCTATGTATAAACTAGAGACTGGGAGAGGCCTGGGCATGAAATAAAAAGATCAGAAAGACTGATGTATGATAAAAGTCGAGGAAAATGTGATTTGGTGTAAAAACTAGAGAAACAGATTATGAAGGGATTTTTATAACTATTTTGGAAAACAGATACAGGTAATAAGGGCTTGACCATTTTACTCAAAATTTGCATTGGCACACCTGATACGTCTTATAAAGAGTCGGGGTGCGGGTTGCATCTGGGATTGGGAGTCACAAAAAGGAGGGAGGCAATTAGGGAATGATCTAATTTTATGGGATAGGGAATGATCTAATTATACGGGATTGTGGAGAAGAGGTCTAGGCATACAGAATGGAGGGCAGATATGCATAAATAATGGAGAATGCATTTCATAAATTGCATGATTTTATCTGATCCATTTAAGTTGATAGAAAGTAAATATTATTTTTAAAAATGGAAAGAATTAACTGATTAAAATAGGCTCTTCCTCTGAAGACTTCTTGTATAGCTATTTAAGAGATTTATTTAGGTAAATGTCACACAGATGATTTAATATAGAATGAGGCTAAAGATAATGGATGACACCAGAGATGTTAACAAAGAGACATATATTTTTGGTGCCACCACCGCTTGGGAAGTTAGTCTCCTCTAGAAATTTGCTGCAAGGGAAGTTGCCGTCTGGAATCATAGCTAGCCCGAGATTACTTGATGATTTGTGGGTTGCTTCTATAGGCATATAATTGTGAATCTATTCATTCAATTTTAGTACACAGAAAATTCATATTTATTGTGGAAAAGCCTACAATGGTAAAAAAAAAAATCATGAGCAATTCTGTAATCCCACCACCCACGGATAAATATTGTTTATAGTTTAAAACATCGTCTTCCTGTAGATCCTCTCTGTTACAACAATGTTTGTTATATAAAGTGTTTTTAAGCTTAATCTCTTCTGCCATCTCTCCCTTTCCTAGTTATCTTTACCTCCTTCATCTTTTCACCTTTTTTTATTACCCTTATACTAATACATCTAACTTACAAAAAATAAAATTGTAATATTGCTCGTAGGCCCATAGTTTGGAAACAGAGAATCTTCTACTTTCTGTAAAATTCAAGACACCTTTATGGGCACGACCAGTGACTATCTGACCAATGAGGAATCTGTGCGATGTCCGGAGTCTCAGGAAGAGGTCATTTCAGAGAAGTAGGAAGTAGTTGCTCAGGTTTCAATGGGCTGGCCCACACTCTGCACAGCTGACATTTTGAGGAGATAAAGGAAAAGAAATAACAATGACAAAATATGCTAAGTCTATAGGAACAATGAGCACAGTTACAAAAAGCAGGAAATCACCAGAGGGGAACCCCAAGGTAAGAGCACAGGTTTTCTTTTTGTTTGCTTGCTTGTTTGTTTGTTTGTTTGTTTATACAAGGACTGGGATGTAGGCCAGAGGTGGAGTGGGGAGGAGGGAGATGATTCACCAGAGAGAGTGGGGAGCAGAACAGGCAAGTCTACTGAAATATACTGCTACTGCTGAGGGGTAGCAGCAGGCAAGGCAGGAGACGTCTGCTGCACATGTGGATTAGTCTCCTGGCTGAGGATCTGAGGATTGAACTCGTGCTTCAGTGGCTGCAGATAGCTTCATAGTGCTGAGACTTAACCTTTGCACCACCAGGGAGGCCCCAAGAGCACAGGTTTTCTAGCTGCAAAGTCCTGGGTGCGTGTCCTGGCTCACTCAGCTGTCTTGTGAACTTAAGCAAACTGCCAAACCTCCTCGAGGATCAGTTTTCTATAAAAGGTGAATTTAAAAAAAAATCTCACAATGATTCAATGTCGACACACTATTATCCTTAAAACAAAAGAGTGACTGAGCTTCAGAGAAGAGGCTTGCTTAGGTGGTGAGAATACAGCGGTGGTGAGAATGAGGCTTAAGTGGAGAACTCATCAGCCCAGGCCCCTCCTACCTGAGCAAAAAATCTGCTCCTTGCCCAATAGATGAAGTGTGTGAATGATCCTGCAGAAAACCCTGTTATAGCATCCCAAAACCAGTGAGTAGTCGGGCCTCCCTGGTGGCTCAAGGGGTTGAGTCTCAGCACTATGAAGCTATCTGCAGCCACTGCAGCACGAGTTCTATCCCCGGCCAGGGAGCTTCCCACATGGTGCAGCAGACCTCTCCTGTTTGCCTCACCTGCTGCTCCCCTCAGCAGTGTATTTCAGTAGATCTGCCTGTTCTGCTCCCTACTCTGTCTCTGGTGAATCCTCTCACACCTACCCACCCCCCACCCCAACACACACTCCTCTGGCCTACACCCCAGCTTGTATGCATTAAAACACACACACAAACAAACAAACAGTGAATTGTGAAACTCTGGATCCCAGTCAGGCCCGGTCCAGGAGGCATCTCCAACTATCCAAAGACCCCTCTCCACATAGTCTGTTTGACCCTAAAAAAATGTCACAGCCACTTAGTATGACTAATTTGGATGTGAATGTTTTAGCTCCTGCAGTACGCAGAAATAATTTATTATCCTGACATTATGGAAAAGAAGTAAGTCCAAAACAAATATTCATACTGGCATTTTAAAATATGTCAGTGGAGCAGATCAAAGAGTCCCCATCTTTACTTTATATCGAGATGAACTTCTTGGTACCTGTCGTGGAGTGAAGCTTATCTAGACGCCACAGGAAGCAAAGGTTACCCTTAACACAATGCAAAAGGGCAAATGAATGCCAACATTTAATTAAAGCCACAGGAAGAGAGCAGAGACATGCAGGGCAGTGTGGGAAGGCAGGTGTGTGGGTTTTCGGGGACAGACTAGGTGAGCACAAAAGGTGACGTCTGTGCGGACAGCTGACTTAGCCTTCCGGGTGTCCCTGAAGTTCTTTGTCTTCAAGAGAGATGAGACTGTTCGGTGCAGTGGTCAGTCCCATAAGGGCTGAGAAGTCAGATCTACCTGGATTGGAGAAGCAGCCCCCAGTAGTGCCCAGCCAGGACTGGGAGTCCCTCTGCCAGCCTCCAACTTCAGCTCTATCTGGCAGTAGCTCAGGCAAGCTGCTGAGTCAGTGCCCCTCATTTTTCTCTTCTGTAAATTGGACTTAGTACTTGTATGCACTCAGGCAATTGTTCAAAAGAGTAAACAAAAGAGGTACTGTTTGTCAAACACGAGGGATGTTGTATTAGTATTTGCTAAGTATACTTACTCCTAAGAGAAGTTCCTTCGCCTTTTTAAGCTTCAGAGTCCTCATCTGGAAAGTGAATCTGATCACAGTGCCAGCTGACACAGATGTGGAAGTTAAATGGGACATGCACACACCACAGCTGGCTTACACCAGCCCAGTGATTATCACCTTTGTTGTGACTTCCAACTGGTTCAGAAGCTTCTGAAGCAGATGCTCTGCTTTCCCTGGGTCCTCCTTAGGGATTTCTGTATTAATGTCTGTAAAAAGAGCAAAAGAGAGAACAAAGGTAAAGCTCTTAGAAGCATGTAACCTAGACACGTCCATATCCAAACCTGGAGCGCCCTCCAAAAAGAATTACATGGACACCCACTAAGGCTTAAAAAGAATACATGGAATTATACTCTGTGTGAAACAATGAAGTTTGATCTACTAATCACCACACAATAATATCCTCTCCTGCATCCTTGACAGGTCACCATCAATTTCTCATTCAAACTTTCTCTAATCCACAGATAAGTCTTTCACTGAGTAAATTTATTCTTTCTTCTCTATATCCCAGAGGAACTTTTAAAAATAGCTCTCCTTGCTAGCAATTTTAAAAGTCTTACTTTGGGGAGTTGATCTCCATTAACTGAATGGTAATGCTTTGAGAAAAAGGATTAAGGATCCCTGACTTACTCACTATTAGATATCCCAACTACATATTGAATAGGCCTTTGCCTCTAGGAGGCGCTCAACAAATGTTTATTAAACAAACATGGTAAGTAAAATTATCCAAAGTTTAAGTCCCTGTAAGGGCTGGCTCTCTTTTCCCTGTTTTCTCCTCCAAACAGGGATATATGATGTTTTTGACCTATGTGATGTTTTCCTTTCTGAGAATCTTGCTCATTTTAAGTGAAGCATCTCCTCCATCTAATTTTTCCTTCTGTTCATATGTATTTTATCATATGTCAAATCTTGAAATCTGAAGAGATCAGTTTTCATTTCCTGGCTCAAAAGTTGAATTTAGATTATTTTTTAATACTTGACATTTTAATTTCATGGATTATTAGAACTCTGAGGACAGTCAAGATTGTCTAGTCATTTGACATATTTGGGATCTGAAACCAGCCATTAGCAGACCCTGGCCTTAGGCCTGAGTCACCTGCCTCTTAATCCCACATTCTTTCCACCGCAACATTCAGCCAGAGCTTTATAACTTGTAAAACTCCTTTAACCACACATAATCTGCAAAAAGAGTAAATTGGGAACTTTAAATCCATGCCAAAGAAAGAACAAATCTGATGTATTCAGAGAGCGAAACCAAGTCTCCAGGAGGCAAAGGATACCAGTGTAAGATAGCAATAAAGCTGGGAGAGACCCAGGTCTTCTGTTTCAATGTGTTTGTATTTTTACGTTCCATTGAACCAAACTAAGCCAATCTGTATAAATGGTGAGATCTTAAAAGTGGGAAGAGTGGGGGGAAAACAAAGTAAAGGTATATCCAAAATGGTGGTGCTACTCAACATCTAAAGTATTTCCTACCCAGTCCTAACATCCAATATCAGCTAGACAATTCCAAGAGTTTCACAATGAAACCAATCCAGGGATGGCCACAAAGCGAATGTGCTCTCACTTAATTCATGAAGACAATGCTCTTTCCCTCTACCAATGGGCCATTTTGGGGTCAAAAACAGGGAAAAGAGAACCAGTCCTCACAGGGACTTTAACTTTGAATGACTTCACTTACCAGAAAGAGGAAACTTTACTTACCAGTAAGAGAAACTGAGATATATCCAATTAGCAAATTCAAATCAATCCACTGCTTCTCATTTCCTGCTGCCTCCATATCACTTGTGACATTCAAATAGAGAAAAACACTTTGAGAAATTCAGAAGAAATATCTGTGAGGCTGCCTCATGGGCGGAATACCTGCCATAAGGTTCTGAGGAGGCCGTGTGATTGCTTGCCTGGTCCCCACAGAGCTGCAGCCAGCAGGGGTGTGAACAGGGCAGTTCCCTGCCTTTCAGACTCAGCGCTCCAGGGCGCGCACGCTGCTTCACTGAGCTGGAGCTGTGTGTCTGCCCAGGCAGAAAGAAATCACAACATTCTTAATGAGGCATGGCAACTTGAATATTCTCTGTTGGAATCAAAGGCTTAAGCTGAAGTTATCTTGTAGATGGTGAGTAATTAGCAATTCCAAGGGATAAAATAAAAATATGGTTATGGTTCTTTTTTTTGATTCCTGTCAGGAGCCCATTTATTGCAATGCTCTTCTTTCCTGCCGGTCATCAAGTCAACAGACACCTTCTGAAGACCCGTAGGCCCCATGTCTTGGAGGGGGTTACTCAGAGTCTCTTCCAGCCTTGCCCACCCCTCCCCCCACCTCTGGGGCCAAGGAGACTTGCTCACCTGGCATCCTTGCTCTACCTTCAGATCCACCCTGTCAGAACCTGGGACCCCAGAACCTCTTATCTGTGTAGCCTGAACCTGCTCTCAAGGAATGCACGAGGCGCTGTTCTGAGCCCTGATTCCAGATGGTGACCTGCACAAAGGCAGATGCATCTCTAGCCTGGAAAAGGCACTAAGTGTTGCTTGTTAGTGGAGGGTGTGGACTGCCCTTGGACTGATGGCCTTGAGCTTCCATGCACCTGCCTGATAGGCCCCCATTGAGCTGGACTGGACTAAGGGTGAGAGGAGAGCAGTGCAGGCCCCCAGGAGCGTCCCTGGACGTTCCACAAAAATGAGGAGTGAATCCAGAAACCTTTTTTTTTTTTTAAATATTTATTTATGCATACAAGCTGGGGTGTAGGCCAGAGATGTGGGGTGGTGAGAGGACTCACCAGAGATACAGTGGGGAGCAGAACAGTTAGATCAATTGAAATGCACTGCTGAGGGGAGCAGTGGGTGAGACAGGAGAGGTCTGCTGTGCCATGTGGGTCAGACTCCTGGCTGGGGATCGAACTCGTGCTGCAGTGGCTCTGGATAGCTTCATAGGCTGAGACTTTACCCCTTGCATCACCAGGGAGGCTCTCCAGCAACCTTTTTAGATTTTGCGTCTTTGTTTTTAATTTAGTGAAGCAGGAAATGAGGCACCTCTAGGGCCATTGTAGGATGGTAAGTGGGTGTATCGGTGCTATTACAGACATGAGCGCATGAATGAAAGATGCAAAGAAAATAAATGGGAAGAGCAGGGTTCGAGTGAGACAGTCTTCAACCCCAGGTCCTGACTTACCATGTCTTAGCTCTGAGATCTTGGGTAAATTATTTCACCTTTCTGAATTATATCTCTAACACGAGGCTTAAAGTTTTTCCTGACTTCTAGATTAGATTGCATTGTGAGTAGCATGCAGTAGGATTTTTTTACCCACACAGTAGGCATTCAATAAAGGTAGTGCTTTTATAGGCACTAAGATGCTGTGGGCTGTGTTGACCTTAGAAAGGTCAAGGTTTATTAGAATGTGATGTCTAACTGAATCTGTTCTGATTCTGTTTTGAAACTGCTGATTTGCCTAATTTCTTAATACAAGTAAAGTGCATTTTACTCTTTGTTAAAGACTATAATAAATGGGCAGTGTTGTGCAACTGTGTAATTAATAAAAATGCATGAGCACTTAGGATTGCTGCGGGCACCACTTCAGAATTCTTCCCTGACATTTAGTCCTGTTTTTCAGTTCCTTTTTGTGTATCTTTTTCTTTTATTCACCTTCATTTGTTATCCTTATAATAGGAATGTTTTCAAACCATGTCAAGTTTTGGACTGCAGCCATTAAAAGATTTAAGTACTTATCAGTGCCTCTGTTGAAACACCTATCAAGGAATTATGGATATTGCTAGAACAGAGGACTTGATGACGCTCACCTGAAGGCTGTCACATAGGCATCGCCAGTCTCGAGTATATCCTAAAATAAACTCTCTATTAAAATTTAACATTACTGAATATAAGCTTACCAGGAAAGAATTAAGCTGAAAGTCCATATTTGGAATGAGGAAGATCCAGTCTACTGAATCTCAACAGCTCATCCCCTAAACATCTTGAATAAGACACTCAAACAAGTTGACTCAGTTTCCACTTTTATACAGTAGACAAAGCATAGCTCCTAATGCATAGATGTGTGGCAAAGATTCGATTTTATAAAAACTGTCCATAAAGTGCAAAGTGTCATGTTTGATAATGTGAGAAAGCAGTTACTAATGAACACCCCGCATAAGGCAATCCTTGCCTTTTCCCTTTGGATTAAGTAATATTTCTGTGCTTTCGTAGTCAGCTGTATACAGAAAGGAACGCTGACAATAGCAGTTTTTCTTTGCATTAAAATCGTCAGTGGTGAACACCGGAGAATGCTAATGGCATGGAGGCGAGGAGGGCTCTGGGAGCAGGTGAGAAAACTTACCAACTGGAGATATTTTGAGAAGTGACAATAACATAATTAGAGAATTTTACTCCTGGAATGCCAAATATCTTTCCAATACTGCCTTTTTGGCTAATAGCCTCACTTGGATTTTTAAAATGTACATACATGGATATGTATATATACATAATATCTGCTAATATTTCCTTTTACAATGTCTTGCAAGAATGTCTTAGCTCCTTTAATGAATGTGTTCAAGTTGTGAATCTTCACACTAACATGCAAGGCAATATATTTAGGTTTGCTTTACTTACTGTACTAATGAGGATCAAGTGTATTTATAGTAATTGAATCCAAAGGGAAGATATTCTGACAATTGTAAATATTAAGCAATATAAAGGACAAAGTTCAGAAAAAAAAGGAAATTTCTTATATAGGCTTTTGGTTCTATCTGGTGGGTAATGACAGTTCAATTTATATATTAAGCATCTAATATGTGGCATTTGGATTGGTGTTCTGGTTGACCTCTTTATGACATTCTTGCTATGATTTTTTTTGTACTTAACTTTTTTCTTGAGGTAGCATATACATTACATTTTCTATGACTCAGAGGTATAGGTTCGCACTCCTTTAGACGTATGTAGCCGCACCACACGCAGCACCAAGGTACCCAGAATCCTTCACCATAGTCCATTTAGTTGTTTTTTAATATGTATATTCAATCGGGTAGGTTGTTTTTCGATAGAAACTAAACTAGTATCAGAATTTGATTCAATGTCATGTACTAACACTGATATCTTGGTCTACGGGTTGATTTTCTAAACTTTCATTTGGAAAAAGATCTTTGAAAGTTGAGATTGTTTTTTCTATCTCAAAGAGCTGTGAGGTTTCAAAGAACTAAAACATATAAAATAATTCAACACAGTTGAATCAAAGTGAGTTTTAGGTGATGAAGACATGGATATAGCTCTCCAAAAGTTACTGCCATGGACACTCAAAAGTGGAACATGAGTACACACTCTGAGCCAGCAAATATACCCAAAAGGAACATGTGTACATACACCAAAGACGTGTGCCAGAATGCTCATAAAAAGTTTATTCATCATAACCAAATTCTGGAGGCAACCCAGTTGCCTACAGCAGTGGAGTGAATTCGTTGTGATGAGTCAGCTCAGGGACTGCTATACATCAGCCAGAAACAATACACTGCTGCCAGACTGTAGATGTGTCTTGCATATAGTAATGAAAGAAAAAGACTAGCACAAAAACTGCATTTTGTAGGATCCCACTTATATGGAGTTTAAAAACAGACAAATCGTTGTGATTATGTCATAAGTGGTTATGTCAGGCAGAGACAGTGACTGGAAGAAGTGGGGAGGGAGATCCCATATCCTGGGTCAAAAGATTCAGGATGTTTAAGTGGGTGGTGGTGACAAATGTGGCGTGTAAGAGTTTGTGCAAGCATTCCATAGATACACAAGATTTATGTACTTTGTGTGTTCTACCTCAATGATAAATTGAATGAAGAATGGAGACGACACATAGTTTCTTTAAATAATGAGGACTGTATGAAATCTGGACTCGCATCTTTGCTTTGTCTCAATATTTGCATAGAGGTTGGACCCAGTATAAAGTGAAAATATGGCCCACTAAGAATTTCAAGAGGCCAATAAAAAACATTAAATCAAGTGTTTGAATTGTCTAAGCATAGAGACCTCCTACAAGCCCATGAAGCCAGCCTGGGTAGATGCCTCAGAAGACACCCACGGAAGTGAAAAAGTGGCTAAGACTAGGCATCAATATGGTGGGAGACAAATGGTGAAAATGCCTGGTTTTGCCAGAAAAATGTAGTTTGAGGTTAAAGAAGTTTTGCCTGGTTGGCCTGAAAAACTAAGGAATGGTTCAGTACCCTACTGAAAAATCAACAAGAGAATTATTTATTACGGGAAAATACGCAAGACTGAGTTTGGGTAGACTATGTTAAAAAAAGTCTTACATGAGAATCATGAATCGAAGACATGTGTTCCATTAACATGAATACAAGCTGCTGTCCCTGCCAGGACAGCGGCGCCGCACTGCACAGTGGCGAGAAGCTAGACCCGCAGGTGTGTTAGTGAGGACTTTTGCTTCACTGATTGAGAATTTTTAATAATGTGGTTATATTAGTTTGATCACTAAATGTACTAAAATGCTGTAGGAAACCTGAGGCATTTGACTGGATGAAATATTTGACATCAGAGAGCAAGAAGAAGAGACCGTGAGAACAAAGAAATGGGAGCTGGAGGACTTGGGAGGCCCAGGAGCTGGGCCAGCTGGCCTGGCTTTGCTTCCTTGCACAAGCTTCAGGCTCACCCTCAGCACGGTGAAGCTGGCCCGCTGGCATTTCTAGGCGCTTCCCTGTCTCTCAGAGACAGAGTCCCTAAGAGTAGCACTAGAATTCAATGCACTGGAGAGTGACAATCTACTAAGGCAGAAAAATGCTACAACTTTTATCCTTTTTTAAATTGTGGTAATGTTGGTTCATATTGTTCTTTGTATTTTAGAAGTATAGGATCCCCCGTTTAGGTGTTGTTACCATAGCGCACCGAACAGCAAAGCAACCATAGTCTACCACCATAGGCCACTGTGTCCTCCCATTTTCAAGCCCCCTCCACCCCCCGCAAGCCCCAACTCTGACTGTCCCAGGTCTAGAGTCAGCTGTCAAGGATTAGTTGTTTAGTTTGGCTTTATCTGACTCTTTGTTTTCTCTACATTCCATATGTAAGCGAGACCAGCCAGTATCTGTCTTTCTCATTGTGACTTATTTCTTTATTATTATTATTATTATTATTTATGTCTCTTACATTATTGTGTATTCCCCAGGGGTTACCTACCACTGATCTACCCGTGAACCATCACCATAGTCCCTTGTGATATTTTCTCCCCCATTTTGAGCCCTTATCCCCTTATCCTCTCCCTTGCTGAATGTCTCTCTCTTATGGGGATTCCCTGTATCCCTACTATCAGTGAGACCATTCAATATTTTTCTTTTTCCTTCTGGCTTATTTTGCTGAGCATGATCCCTTCTAGTTCCATCTATGTTGCTGTGAATTGCATGTGTTCATCTTTTTTGAACGCTGAATAATATTCCATTGTGTATATGTACCACTTCTTCTTGATCCAATCATCTATTTTGGGCATCTGTGTTGTTTCCATATATGAGCTACTGTGAATTGGTTTTCATGAATGGTGTGAGGTAGTAGTCTAGTTTCATTTTTCTGCATGTAGTCGTCCAGTTTTCCCAGCACCATTTGTTGTTGTTCTGACTTATTTCTCTTAGCATAATCTCTTCCAATTCTGTCCATGTTGTCACAGATGGCAAGAGTTTATCTTTTTATGGCTGAGTAGTAGTCCATTTTGTATATATACTCCATCTTCTGGATCCACTCATCTGTCCTTGGACATGTAGGTTTATCTGTAGTTTAACTATGGTAAATGACACTGCAATGAACATGGGAGTACAAGTTTTCCTTAAAATTACTGTTTTTATGTTCTTCAGGTAGATATCTAGGAGTGGAATTACTGGGTCATATGGCAGAAACAACATTCATTCTTTTTTTTTCTAAAGATTTATTTTTGCATACAAGCTGGGGTACAGACCAGAGGCGTGGGGCAGCGAGAGGGTTCACCAGAGACAGAGTGGGGAGCAGAACAGGCAGATCAACAGAAACACACTGCTGAGGGGAGCAGCGGGTGAGGCAGGAGAGGTCGCCGCGCCATGTGGGAATCTCCCTGGCCGGGCATCGAACTTGTGTTGCCACTGTCGACAGCTCCACAGCACAGCGCTTAACCACTGTGCCACCAGGGAGGCCCAGAAACAACATTCATTCTTCAGGAAGATTGCAGCCTGACCTTAGTGGGAATCAAAGTGAAAGAAGTTGTGTTACAAAAAGAAAAGACAGAAATGATCCCGGAAAGTATAGTCTTAAAAGTTGTCTTCTAGATAGTGAAGAATTGTCAACCTTGATAATAAATCAAAGTTCAAACCAAAACAAACTAAATTTAACAAAACCAAAATAAAACAATACAATAATTGTTACTGGATTTTTGAATGACAGCTAATGTTCCCATTTATATCAATGCCTCTGTTTCCTACCACAGAGCTGGTCAATGAGGACCTTTCGAACCCCAGCAGCATAAAGCAGGCAGTCTGTTTAAATTAAAGTGCTATCACTGAGCTGCTTGGGTGTACAAATGAACCTGGGTCTCCAGACTTCTGTGAAACTGTTCACAGTTTTTGACGGGTGCCTATGTCATCAGTCAATAGTTCATCAGCAGATATTTGTAACATGAACTTGCCAGCGCTTTGGAAGGCTGCTGACATAAACGAGGCTTTGTTTGTATTAATACTCAACTTGATCTCCACCTGTGCCACCTGGGCATCACCTTCCTCAGTTGTTGCTGGGGAGACTAGGAAAGGGAGGGGGTCACCTCTGCTGCCTGCACTTCTGCCCTGGCTTCCTGGTGATGCCCACAGCTCCTGACGCTGCTTTGAAGTCTGTGCCGTGTCATTCACCTTGGGAAAGGGACATCTTTGTTAATGAATATTCCCTGGGTAAGTGCTAAAAAGGGAAATCATACAATGCCAAGGAAAATACAGAGGTGATGTGACCTCGGCAGGGTGGAGATCTAAAGGCTAAGTGGCAATTAACAGGGTGACATCAGAACGGTGGGGGGCAAGCCTTTGCGGGGAGGTAGTTTGATGAGCACAGGATGAATTTGTTAAGGGGAAATATATGACTGCTGCCACAAACACCCCTGAAATGCCAGTGTGTTCGCATGACAGCTGTTTACTCCTGGTTAGTGGGTATGGGTGCAGGGGTGGGGGTTGTCAGTATCTCACACAGCTCCGGAACCCTGGCAGGCTGTGGATCCGTCCTGAGCCCTCTGTGTTTGCTTGCGTGTTGTTGTCTATTGAACGACCCCCTTCGGGAGGGCAAGGAGAAGGGCAAGGGACTCCGTGTGGGCATTTCCATGGCAAGGCCTGGAGGAGACATTTAAATTTCCACCCTTACTGCAAACACCCTGTCTCTGGAACATGGCCGGCCACAAAAGATGGGCAGATTGATGGAGGAATTAAAATTTTAAGAAAACAATTGAAAAGTTAGAAACTGCTTGTGGAGAAAACAAGATTGTTTATCACTGGGGTTGCAATAGAGACTCATTCCTTTGCTCATTACTTCACTCTTTCATCCACTGATTTTGGAAATGTTCATCAGCTCCCTACCCTGTGCCATGCAGGTAGGCAATAAAACATAGTTTCATGCAGAGACTAAGAAGCTAGACAAGGTCATAAACAAATATCAAAAGATGTGGACACTTTTCTTTTCACATCTTGGATAATCATTTCAGGAGAAAAATGTAATTAATTGCTCTTTGTTGCCAAAGTTAAGTTCTTATCAGTTCTGACAAGGTAGATTTAGGGAGGGAGTTTTAAAGTAGAGATTCACTTTTCCTTGGAAAAAAAATCATTCGATAAAGTAATATTTGTCTAAGTAGTTTTAGAGCAATTTCATTCTTCAAATTCTGTCTGTGCCTCTTCATGTCCCAGACGGAACCACTCAAGCCAAACTTGTTATGCACTAAAAGCACAGAAGTTAGAGTTGTTTTACTAATTAATAAGGGTATTAAAAAAAATGTACCAACTTTGCCATTCTCCTCTTGTGATTTTAAAATAAATATTTAAATTTCAATATGCAATCAATACTGAATGAACACTAGAGAGGGGCTTGCAGCGCCCCAAATTTCCCACACAGAGGAAAGTGTGTGATTTTCCCACTCTATTGTTTGGTGTCAAACATTTTTCAAAGCTTGAGCACACCCCAGGAGCAAGACTGGAGCATACTAATTATCAAATAGCCCATTAACTTGTTTTGCATTCACATTTGAAGACTTTCTCCGCGATCTTTACTTTCTACTTGGCTCAGCAGCAACTCATAAAGAAGGCTTTTAAAAGAACATGAGTAATTAAAATAACAAGCAATTCACTAATCAATCCTGAAAAATAGCTTACCCAAAAGCAACAGCAGCCATTTTGTAGGGCAGCCTCGGCGAGGGTAACTTATGGGTCTTTATTGTTACTCTTCTACAACAGCTTTGCAAACTGATGTGCACTCATACTTCAAAGGCCTTGACCTGTTTTAAAGTAGTTATCTATTTGTGCATACAAACTGGGGTGTAAGCCAGAGGTGTGGGGTGGTGAGAGGGTTCACCAGAGACAGAGTGGGGAGCAGAATAAGATTGACTGAAATACACTGCTGAGGGGAGCAGCGGGGAGACAGGAAAGGGCTGCTATGCCATGTGGGAATCTCTCCGAACGGGCATCGAACTCGCGCCACAGCTGCCGACAGCTCCACAGCGCTGTGCCCAACCCGTTGCGCCACCAGGGAGGCCTGAATGAACATTTTTAAATTTGTTCTTGAGTAATTTAATTTCTTTGGCAACATATTGGGAATGCAAGTTGATTTTCTTCCCCCAGGTGTTTGCAAACTACAGTCCAAAGGTCAAATACAACCCACCAGTTTTGGTAACTAACCATTTACTGGAACGCAGCTGTGCCGGCTCTTTTCTGCAGCAGGTCCACTGCTGAAACAGTGGCAGAGCTGAGTAGTTGAAACAGAGACTGCATGGTCTGCAAAGCCTATTTTTTGCCTGGATTTCAGAGAAAAAGTTTGGTAACCTCTGGCATAAGACACATACCCTTTGAGAATGCAAGAACAAATCATCTGTCAAATGTAATCAATTTAAGATCAGCTGCATTGAAGAACAAAAACAAAACAAAATTAAATGACAAAATTAAATTTAATTTAATTTTCTCTTTAAAGAATTTTCATACTTACCTGCCTTTCAGTGAACAACAGATCCGCATGTGTTCATTCAGTCAATGCGATGAATCAACTGGATGTGTAATCAGCTTTTATTCAGAACTAGAAAGAGCAGGAGAGGGAAGGAAAATCATTTTTAAAAGCCAAAATCGTTGAGAAGTTTCACACCATGTTTTTTACTACAATAACATTTTATCTACTAAGAAAAGAAAGTAAGACAGAAAAAAATAAATGTGTGCAAAGGGACAGACACTGAGGGGACATTAAAAGAAGTGCAGAGTTGAACACAAGACCCAGAAATTCCACTCCCAGGTGGAGACCCAAATGCATTGCCAGCCAGAACTCAGGCAGAGACCTGTACACGGCGCTCACAGCCACACCCTCATGGAGGCAAAGGGTGGGCAGTGCCTCAGTGGTCCAGAAAGGGAAAGGGGGGGGCCTCCCTGGTGGCACAAGATCTCAGCACTGTGAAGCTATCTGCAGCCACTGCAGCACGCATTTGATCCCCAGGCAGGGAGCTTCCCACATGGCTCAGCAGACCTCTCCTGCCTGCCTCGCCCGCTGCTCCCCTCAGCAGTGTATTTCAGTCAATCTACCTGTTCTTCTCCTCACTCTGTCTGAATCCTCTCACCACCCCACACTTCTGGCCTACACCACAGTTCTTGGATGCATAAATAAATAAAATATATCTTTAAAAATAAATAAATAAAGGGAAAAAAGAACGTTGAGCCAACTCAGACAGCCTAAGAGCCACTTCTTAGGTTTCACCGGAAGCCCAGGGCTGGGGCCACTCGGAGCCAGCAGGTGCCTTCTCGGCCCAGCAGAGAGAGGCAGTGGTCAGCATCTCGGGGCCCTGGAGGGGTGTGGCCACCCCCAGGGAACCTGGAGGGAGAACACAGAACGAAAGGGGTCATTTTCTGGTTTTGAGGTCTCACGGAGTTACTTGGGGTCAATTACCCCTTTTTTCCTATTTCTCTATTTTCAAATGGGGATCTTTATCCTCTGCCTGTCTCGTCGTTGTATTTTTAAGGGAGTTTTATTGTTACTTTTTATTATATAATAAATTATAATGTGTTTATAATGTGTTTTAGGTGTGCATTATCAAAACTTAAACATGTGCATATACTACCTGAAGTTCACCACTAAAAGTCCAATTCCTTCCTTCACTGTGCAACTGACACCTGTACTCAATTTTCTCAGCCCTCCTCCCCTTTCCATTGTGGGAACAAATGATTTTATAGTCTAAAAGTCTGGTATTTTCATTCAGTTCAATCATCTGTTTATTTTCTCTTATACCACATGTAAGTGAAATCATTCAGGATTTATCTTTTTCTGTCTGACGTATTTCCTAGGCATAATACCCTCTAGGTCCATCCGTGTTGTTACAAGTGTCAAGGGATCATCTTTTTAAGAGTTGAGTGTATACATACCCCCCCATGACTGTATTTTGGAAACATGTAACTCCTTTGGTTTTCCAGGCTCACAGCTGAGGATGAATCTTGCCTAAGATTTATTGTACCTCAAGCCTCACCCATATCTAATTCAGATATGTTGATGAGACTTTGAACTTTAAACTTAATGGAGTGGATGCTGAAATGAGTTAAGACTTCTGGGGTTTTGGGGTGACATCAATATATCTTGCCTGTGTGAGCAAGATGAATTTGGGAGGACTGGGGAAATAACATTCAATCTGTAACCTTCTGCTGGATAGCTCCAAAATTTCTTGGATCCACCCTTCCCGAATTAGATTGAAGACCTCATGTGAGGATAATTGGAGGTGAAACCTTTAGGAGGCAATTAGGTCATGAGGGGAGCGTCCACGGTGGGTTTGGTGTCTTTATAAGAAGAGGGAGAGACCTAATCCTTTGCCTTGGAAACATTAGACCTAAAATGACAAGATAGGACCTCCCTGGTGGCGCAAGGGGTTAAGGCTCAGCCCATGAAGCTACCCGCAGCCTCTGCAACATGAGTTTAACCCCCAGCAGGGAGCTTCCCACATGGCGCAACAGACCTCTCCTGTCTCACCTACAGCTGCCCTCAGCAGTGTATATCAGTATATCTGCCTGTTCTGCTCCCCTCTCTGTCTCTGGTGAGTCTTCTCACCCCACCTCACCCCCACCCATACCTCTGGCCTACACCTTAATTCTATGCAAAAAATTATTTAAAAAATAATAAAATGAGAAGATAGCTATTTATAAGCTAGAAAAAGTGTCCTCACCAAGCACCCAACCATAGGGTCACCTGATCTTGAACTTCTAGACTTCCAAACTGTGAGAAGTAAATGTCTGATTATTGTGGCACCAGTCTCTGTTCTTTTTTTACAACAGGATGAACAGACTAAGATAGGAGTGACTAGAGATCATTTGAAGAGCTGTCATTAATAAAATGAATGTAACTGTGTCCTATATTGTTTTTTTCTCTTGATTTTATATTACTAGACGCACTTTAATAGAACATAAAAGCATGTAAGATTCTTTGCACTTATTTTATATTCACAAGTTATGCTTTCCTCAACTTCAAAATTGCACAATTTATTGTCTTAAAATGATCTTAAAACCAGGATATGATTTATAATTAGTCTGTGCATCTAATGCGGAGTTTTTCTCAGAAGAGGGAAGTTGAGACTAAATAATGATGCCCTAAAGTTGATGGCATCATAGAATTATAGCATTATAACATTTTGATGAAACTATTTACCTGTTAGAAAATGCTGACATTCCTACTGGTAGACTACTCTACAGTTAAATTCCTCTCCTAACTATAGTATTTTTCCCTCTGAGTGTAATTGGATGACTGTTTATAAGTTATAAGTCTAGAGAAGGGCTTTCAAAATCAATTTATGTCCTTAAGGATAATATAAAATTTGAAATGGATGACGACTCAGGAGAGCTATGAATAAAGATCTCTATTTGGAAGCATAAAAATGAGTCCTGTTGAGCTAATGTCCTTCTAACAGGAAAAGCAGTCATGTAGTAGCACAAGGAATGGTAGAACCAATGATTCTAGCATTCCTTGTGTGCCTACTATGTGTCAGGCTGAGCACTCTGCCTTATCTATATCTATATAGTCAAGGAGGTGGTATAATAGTAACTGTCAAGTCAGGAACAAAATTGTTGCTTTCTCCTAAGTCTCTCAAGTCACATTATTTGGGTTATCCCTACCACCTTGAATGCATTTCATCCGTCATCTAAGACCCTAAGCTGATCTCTGGAAAAGTCCAACTCCTCTGTTAGGACTGTGTATCTCCTAGGAGATGTCATGAAACACAGGACAGCTTTGTTTTCACTACTGAGCGCGCTGGCTGTAGTGCTTAGACCGCGGGTCCTCATTTCCCAGGTCCCTTACATTTTGTTATCACGTATATGACCACCTCCTTTCAGTCGTAGGGAGAAGCTCCCTGATAGGCTGGAAATAACTGACGCTCACGAGTTACCAGTAAGATAGATTGGCCTGTGGCAATGGCCTGGACATGGTCTTCTGGTAGCATAAAGAGCTTCTGAAGACCTGTGCCCACCTTGCCTCGTTAGCTTGTACACAGTTGATCATTTATGATTATTTTCCAGGCTCTAGAAGTGGTAACAGAAGATTCCAATCTCCTATTCCTTTAAAATATCATGCTCACACTATCCCGCATTCTAACATCCCAGTAAACATTATTTCTTTTTCCTCAGCTATCAAATACACAAAACTCTCCATTGAGAAGGTGACTCAGAATGCCAGATAAGGAATGTGTTATTTGTTCCCCCATGTTTGTGCGAGCTATCAAATTCAATCTTTGTTCAGAATTTTTTGTGCTTACTGCAAACAATTCTCTTTTGGACCATTTTGCTTCTTACTGTAATAAATGACAAAGAAATTGAATGCATGGAGGGACCGTTTGGAAAAAATGATACTATCAGATTGAATTTCAGTGTAATGCTATTATTTTTGAAAGCCACAATTCTCTGATCTACCAGGATTTGCTTTTCTTTCCCTATCCAGGGAAGGATTACTGCTGACAAATTGTAGCTCCTTTTCCAAATATTTACTTTTTTTTTCTTTCAAGGTTTCCTTATGAAACCTTTGAAACTCGCAAATAAATGTGGTGGGAAAGGAGGACCAGAGCAGCTGTACCATCTAAATGCAATTACACATTTAATTTGCATGTGACTTGGTAGGTGGGAGATTATGTAAATAGCCCTTATTTCTATGGGTCATTAGGGTTTCTTTTCTCTAGGTTTCTTTTCTTTTTTTTTTATGCATGGCAAATAGGAACAGCGCCCCTAGGTTGATTTTAAGCCTGTGGGGTTTAGGTTGTTGGTTGATAACTATTTGCTAACCTTTCTCTTTTGGTTACTATCCATTTTTTGTGGTTTATCATTAAACTTCAAGCACCTGATCCCATGTCTGAACTATAAAAGCTGCCCTCGCACCCTCTAACCCCTCAAAAAGGAAACAAGGAAGATCGCCTTAGTTCAACATGGGATAAGAATGCTGGCATTCCTCACTCTTGTGGGCCAGTGTCTTTCCTCACACCTGAAATAACACCACCCAGCCGTGATTTAGAGGGAGATCAGACTTCACGTGCCCCACAGTTGAAGGTTAGGGCAGGAGGTCGGTGATAGTTTGGTAAATAGTAATCAGTAACTGTAACAACACCAGTATACTCATTAAAAGCACTAAGGGGGCCTCCCTGGTGGCACAAGGGGTTAAGTGTCAGCACTATGAAGCAACCCAGAGCTACTGCAGCATAAGTTCGATCCCCAGCCTGGGAGCTTCCCACATGGCGCAGCAGACCTCTCCTGCCTCTGCTGTTGTTCCCCTCAGCAGTGGATTTCAGTAGTTCTGCCTATTCTGCTCCCCACTCTGCCTCAGGTGAATCCTCACACCAGGCCTACACCCCAGCTCTTGTATGCATAAATAAATAAATCTTAAAAAATAAAAATAAGTAAAAGCACTAAGAGCTCCCCCACTCCCCACCTCATCCTGACCCCTGACTTGGAGAATGGCAGTTTCAGAATGAACAAAATTAGTTTTCAGAAATCTGAAATGTTGAAAGCGCTTAAATGCTAGCATATAAATTTCAAAATCTTCTCTAGGACTCTTTTTTCAAATTTCTTAATAATTGTGTTTCCAAAAAAATTATCTAAGTAGCTCATTTTGTTTCCTTTCATGTTTAACCATAGAAATGGTCTTGAACTACAAAGTTGCATGTAGGTTCAGAGACACTTCCATGGAAGATGATTAACATGATTTGAACCTCCTTGGTGTAACTGAGGTCAGAAAATGCACATAAATCAAAATGAAAGTGAAATCCCTGAATTTAATGATTTACTGGACCTTTGCATTAGAATAAAGATTTTTTTTATAAACCTGAGTAATTGTTAAAAACATTATTTCTATGAACATAACCTTTTTCTCTTATGTGGCAAAAAAAAAAATTAACCAAAGAGAATGGAAGAGTTGAATTAATTGAATTTCAGAAGGCGCATTCTCCTTTATATGACAGGTATTTGTGTATTTGCTTTTCTGTACTCATTAGATGGCAACCTCGTGGTGAAAAAAGCACCATCCTTAGTTAACTAGCACTGAAGCAGTGGTAGCACATTGGGTTTTTTAAACATAAGTAGGTTTTGCACATACTTTTAAGAGAAGCATTTTTGTATTTCTAATGGACACATGCTGCTATACCAAGAGTCTATTTTGTCCTTAAAAATATTAATTGAGGGCCTCCCTAGTGATGCAGCAGGTTAAGTGCAGCACTGTGTAGCTATCCAGAGCCAGGGAGATTCCCACATGGCACAGCAGACCTCTCCTGTATCGCCTGCTGCTCCCCTCAGCAGTATATTTCAGTTGATCTGCCTGTTCTGCTCCCCACTCTGTCTCTAGTGAACCCTCTCACCTCTGGCCTGCCTCTGGCCTGTACCCCAGCTTGTATGCATAAATAAATAAATCTTTTTAAAAATTTTTTTAAAAAATTAATTGATAATAGGGATGAAATCTTAAACAAATATAGACTCTTTGCAACATTCCATTTCATGGGCATTGTATTTGATGCTATTAAATGCTTTATTTGAAATTTAAAAGCTGAATATAACCAGAATGGTGTGTGAATGGAGCTATGAAGTTGGTGGGGGAGAAGGGGTGGTGATATCTTTGAAAGACTTCAGTAGTCCTAGACCTGGTCCTCATAATCTCATTAAATAACTCTCCCTGCATGGATTCACTTTGTAATGATAGATAAAGATAATGGTAGAAATTGTTTATGAAGCACTTGACCTGTGACAGTGTATATCAGGTACAACCAAGTGTTTGATACACATTCTTTTACTCTTTATAATTGCTCCATAATATGTGTTATTCTCCTTATCTTACCAAAGAAAAAATCAATTAGGGAACTTAATTCTGCACAAGTATGCAGAGAGTGTAGGGTTTCATCCAGATTAAAATGCAGGGCTTCTAAGTCTAAAGCTGGTTCCTTCAACATGGCCTCCTCTGCTCCAAACTTTTCTTGAGGGTCCACAACCCAACTTTATTTTAAATTCTAGAGATAAATTCAGGAGCAAGCCTGGCTCCTGCCCTTAGAGAATGCTATTTGGTTTAGGAGTTAGGTTGAAAACAAATAGCAAGCTTAATAATTAATCCATTACCATGATGATTAATGCTATGTAGAAAAAGTTTGTAGTATGTTATTTTCGTCAAGCGGGATGACACTCATACTAAAAAAAAAAAATGTATGTGTCTACATACCAATGCATGCATGTATGTATTACTTATGCATATACACATATATAAGACAGTTGGAAATTGCAAAGTTACATATGGCAGGAAACTTTTTTAACTTAATTTAAAAAATTATATTTAAAATTTTTTCACAACTGAACTGGTTAGTCATATCTTTAGAAACAAGGTAAGTTAAGACATATTAAATATGCTATTATTCTAATCTTTTTTTAAAGATTTTATTTATTTATACATACAAGAGTAGGCCAGAGGTGCAGATGCAGACAGTGGAGGGAAAGGGGTGAGAGGACTCACCAGAGACAGAGTGGGGAGCAGAACAGGCGGATCCACTGAAATACACTGCTGAGGGGAGCAGCGGGCGAGGCAGGAGAGGTCTGCTGCACCATGTGGGAAGCTCCCTGGCCCAGGGTTGAACTCCTGCTGCAGTAGCTGCAGATAGCTTGATACTGCTGAGACTTAACCCCTTGCGCCACTAAGGAGGCCTTATTATTCTAATATTTAAGTCTTTCCTGTCAGTGGAGAAGGGCTGTGCTTGACACAATATCTTGCTTGATTTAAGTGCTTGTTTGGAACTTCTGGCCTGGGGTTGCTTGCTGCTGTAGATACAGTGGTTTGAGAAAAAGCAGAATTAGGTGAGTTAGGAGGTTTTTACTTTGAAGATTTGCTTTTACTCCCTGATCTTTATATTTGAACCAACACAAAACTGCTCCCTCCCTTTATTAAAAAAAAACATCTACCAGGCAATTGCCATGAGCATTTTTTGGAACAATACTGTCACTGATCAAAACTTATGATGAAGATAAAAACCCAACAAAATGATTAACTACAACAAGCCTTTCTTGTTACTGCCTAGAGAAGTAATATTTCTTGAATATGAGCCATGTGCCAGGAGCTACATGACTTGTAAAGGTTTTCTCATTTTTTCATCCTTCCTGTAGGCTGTGAATTGGTACCAATTCCTGGTGGCACCATTAGGCCCATTTGACAGATGAGAAAAATGAACTTCAGGGAAATGGAAGGAGTTCTCCAAAGTGAAAGGCCAGTCAGGGTCTCTGGCAGATTTCAGTTCTGAGCTGCTGGCCTCCAACTTAGGCTCAGCCACCCACCAGAGGCCGCCCTGCACTCGCCATCATTTTTTCTGGAGCTGGCAGGAGACTTAGAGCGTCTGGTCAGGAGGCATCAGGCAGAGAATGTGCGGGATCCGCAGGCAGAGCCAAAGCCTTGCAGAAGGGGGGAAATGCTAGAGAATGAATAAGGAGAATCTAAGTGTCCGAAATCATCACATCGGTTTGCAGGTAAAGACCGACCTACAGGCCATTTGTTCCTGACAAATGATTCTCTCCTGTTCTTTTGAGTAATCAAAATGCTCTTAAATTTCTCATCTGGTTTCCTCTATCGCTAGCAGAGGAAATTCATGAATACTTAAAAATGGATTTCAATAAATTGGGTAGAAATCATGTCAGCCAGAGTGAATGGCAGGGCCCACCTTGGAGAGCTTGCCCCTTTTCCATTTGCCACAGTTTCTTGAATGTTCCTTTACCCTTAAATATATCAATAATCAGATGATATGTTATTTATAACCTCATCCATGAGCGAATTCATTTGAATTCTAGTCTATAGTCACATGTGACTAGTTCCCATGAGATACCATATTTGCTCAGTTTAGTATATGAAACTCAAACCCATGTATAAAAGAGCTATTTTAAAAAGTGCCATGCTTTGGTCTTAAGGACTGCCAGAGATGGACCATACACCCATGTGAATAATAATTTGGACTTTTATTGGCTTCAGCTGAGCTATTCCTTAGAGGTGTAGCAAAATAAATGAATTACTTGCTGCCATATTGCCCAGAAGAAAATGAAATGAGAAAATATCCACATTGCCTTAAGCCAAACATATGGAGTCTTGAATTAAAACAAAAGCCCACGCTACCATCAAATATGGTGTTTGCTGGCTGCTTTTTCCACAAAACCTGTTAAATTGGGCTCTTAAAAAGTGAGTTGAGAATGGCAGGAAGGAAGATTGTTTTATTTAAGTGTATAAAGCAGTGGCAGTTCAACTACCATCTAAATCCTTCTTAAATTATTGAGTTCTTTCTTTAACAATAAGCATTTGAACCAGTTTAACTTAGAGATGCTTGATAAGGTGGCATGTACTCCGCAGGAGATTTACTTGATCTGAATGATCCGTCCTTGCCCCACCTCCACTTTGGGTCCACTCTCCCTCTCCCCAGAAATGAGGGGGCTGTCAGGGGCCCCTGGTGTAATGTAGTGGTTCTGTGGATACAGCATGAGCTCTGTTTTTTTTTATGATCAATTTATGCATACAAGAACTGGGGTGTAGGCTAGAGATGTGGGGGCGGGGGTGAGAGGATTCACCAGAGACAAAGTGGGGAGCAGAACAGGTGTATTGACTGAAATACACTGCTGAGGGGAGCAGCAGGCAAGACAGGAGAGGTCTGCTGCACCACGTGGGTCAGCTCCCTGGCCAGGGATCTACTTCGAACTCACACTGCAGTGGCTGTGGGTAGAGCCTGAACTTTTTTTGGAAATATTTGTAGGCACTGCTAGTTGTGTTTCAGTGCAGGGAGTGGAGTGGTACTGAGGTAAGTATACGCTTCTCTCACAAAATCATTGATTCCTCTGACAGTTTAGCCTAAATCTCCAGGATCGTAAAAGTTGGGAGCGGAAAATTGAAAGAGCGAGTGAATAGCCAAGAGAAAGAAAAGTGCAGATACATGGTGTATCTTTTTAACACATGGTGTATTTTTTTAACACAAAAAGGATATTGAGGATAGAGATTTAAAAAAGTGGGTACGTGAACAGGAAGACAAATAGAGCAGCAGCTACTCACCTGGAGGTGAGTGAGGCGTGTGTGTGAGGACAAGGAAAGAAGACAATCCTTCATCAAGGAGAGAGAACTTTGTTACTCCAGGTCTGCTCTGAAATGTATGCTGGAGTTTGAATAAGTAGCAGTGTAGGAAAAAGGATCAGAAATGAAGACAAAAGGTAGACAGTCCTCACTCAGCGGGTAGAACTTGCCCTTTCTGAAGCTTCTCATAGCTGCCTGCTTGCTCTGCAGATGGCTCGTGTGGCGCCATTTGTCATTTGGGGAACTGGGTGAAAGGGCATTTGTTAAACTCCTTTCAAATAATTTGTCTGTAAGGATTAGTTGAGAAGATCTACAAGGTCGAAAATGCCTAGCTACCTTTTACTGAGTATTTATGCAGAGATTTATTATGCTTTTACAGTATCAATCTGGTAAGGCAGGCATGTCTATCCCCATTTCACAGATAGGTAAACTGAGACAGGAAAAGGCTTGTAACAGTTATTAAGGAAGGAAAAGTAGACAGAAAAGAAAATCTCCTAACAAAATGCCAGGTAATTTCCAAAGGAAAAAACATGTGAAGATTTTTCCTGGAGCCCTGAAATCCTCATGAACAACTTAAAAAAAAAAAAAGTTTCCCTAAAATGAAAGTCTTAAACACATGAAGATGAAAATTTCTCTCAAATCTGAATACAACTTGAATTTCAGAGGAAACCAAACATTGGTAGAAAAAAGCCAAATCAAGAGTGATGTGTAATTTTTTCTTACACAATATTTATGTTTCTAGAAATTATACTAAAGGAAACATTTTTTTGAAATTCTTGGTAATTTGTATCTAAGAAAATTGCATTTTCCTTTTTGGATGTGCTTACCTAGTACCACCTGGTGGTAGCTAAAAATATTTCAGGAAAGAAGAATAAACATTCCCTGTTTTTCAGAAGCCAGTGCTAGCCAACGGGTCTTGTGTGCTAGGTAGTTTGAACTGGGTTGACAGCTAACGTTGAAATGTCTTGTTGCCAATGCCAAGAGCTACCCCTGTTTATTAGGAATGTACATTCAGATGCATTTTCCTTGGCCCTCATCGAAAGATGTTTATTTCTCCACTCTCTTTCTCCCTGATTCCAGACATTGATGCTTAAGACAGCAGACTAGCAGTAAGAATGCTGACTAAATGATAGCAGCAGAGAAGCTAAGGAGAACACAGATGTCAAACCTGTCACCTTGGCCTCATTAATATCAGGTTACAGCTAATTGTGCTAACAACACTCTCCGGTCTCTCTATCATTATGTAAGAATGACTTTCTTTTCATCACTGACTTAAATTGCTTTTTCAGATCTAGTCCCCTGATTTTTTTGTTTTTAATCTTTCTCTGGGCACTCTCTTATTAAATATTTATCCAACCAATATTGACTATCCACTATTGTCCATGTTTGCTAGATACTAGGGAGAACTAAAATTCCTACTCTTACCATGCTAATGAGTATACTACTATGGCTACTATTCCTACCACTAATTTATATCATGCTGTTCTGTGTTAGGCTCTGTTCTAAGTGATTTATTTTGATTGACTCATTTAATTCTTACAACAACTCCATGAGGTGTAATTTTTATTCCTATTATATTAATGAAGAAATTGGGACCAGGGAAAGTAAGTTGCCATTGTCGAACTATAAGGAGTAGAAAGTTTGGGTTTCAAACTCAGCTTGAATCCCAAGTCTGTCCCTGACCACTGCCCTCCACTCCCTCTCAATTAAAAAGGAAAAAAAAAAAAAGCAAGCAGCAAGAACACTCGTTAACAGATTTGTAGTAATTTACAATAGCAGGGCCTCCCTGGTGGCTCAGCGGTTAAGCGCTGCGCTGTGGAGCTGTCGGCAGCCGCTACTCGAGTTCGACGCCCGGCCGGGGAGAGTCCCACGTGGCGTGGCAGACCTCTCCTGCCTCGCCCGCTGCTCCCCTCAGCAGTGTATTTCCATCGATCTGCCTGTTCTGCTCCCTATTCTGTCTCTGGTGAGCCCTCTCACCGCCCCCCGGCTCTGGCGTGTACCCTAGCTTGTATGCATAAATAAATTAATCTTAAAAAAAAGTTCTTTAAAAATATAGTTTACAATAGTAAATCTTTATATAAAGATTGAGATAATCCTAACAGGATTTATAACAACAAAATGGGTCCTTGGGAAAAACCAAGTAGACAAATGATAGAGAGTGGTGTTCTGGATGGAGAAAACTGGGGAGGAAAGAGAGGCTTCTCTGGAGTAGATGGCCAGAGATATCTCTGAGAAGATCACACTACAGCTGAGATCTGAATCATTACAGAGAATCCATTCTACAACGATCAAGGGGGACGAGACCCCAGGCAGCAGGAACAAATGATGTTTGAGTCGCAGCAGAAAGATGGCTCCTGCATTGGGCATGTAATAAGCAGGGATGTGGGGATGAAACTGATAAGGGTCAGATTCTACAGAGCATGAAACGTGAAGGTGCAGAAGTAGAGAATGTGTAGTCTGGTGCTTTCAAGACTGCCAGCCCCTCTGAGGAGACCCACTTGAATCACATCAGGAAGGCCCTGGGTGGCTCTGATCAAGGAAATGATATGAGCATTTCCATCACCCAAATTGCTTCTGCTGAAAGGGTGTCCCCATTCACCGCTTCTCCCGTCCTTCTCAAGATACGTACATGTGCGTAGGTGACCTGCATTTAATGTCCCAAATGTCCTGGGCTAGTTCTCTCACTGAAAGGCCAATATCCCGTGTTCTCTTGACTATTCTTTTCCAGATATTATTCTTCCTAACCGGTCTGGATGTCTGCTTGCAGCCTCCAGTAACAGTGACGATACAGTCACAATTATGACTCCTCTGTCTAAGGGCTACTGCAGGGACATTCCAACAGTGCTAAAAGCAAATGAAATCATATTTTATTGCTAGAAAATGGAGACCGTTTGGCATTTAGTAAAGCAAATGTTTGACCCAAGGGCACTATTTTACCAGTGTTAGTCATGAATCTCTTCTATGTTTGTTTTATTAAGTTTCAAGATTTTACTATTCGATGAATGATGTTCCCACAGTTGAATGTTAAAGACCCCAAGGAAAGAAGCACTGTAGCCATAGCAATGATCCATAATAAATGTAGTGAGGTCAGAAGAAAAGCTGCCTGATTGTCCAGAGGGGGGCAGGGTACATACTTCTTCAAATACATGGAATCTCTGAACTTCAACTTGCTGCTTTTTTTTTTTTAATGCATACAGGCTGGGGTACAGGCCAGAGGAGGGGTGGCGAGAGGGTTCACCAGAGACAGAGTGGGGAGCAGAACAGGCAGATGGACAGAAATACACTGCTGAAGGGAGCAGCAGACGAGGCAGGAGAGGTCTGCTGCGCCGTGTGGGAATCTCCCCATCCCGGCGTCGAACTCACATGGCCGCTGCGGACAGCTCCACAGCGCAGCACTTAACAGCTGTGCCACCAGGGAGGCCCCAACCTTCTGCTTTTTTTTTGCCACATGTTCTTGACCTAAGCTTACTTATTAGATTGAAAACTCCCTAAACAGAGAAGTTTTGTAGCTTTTATTACCATTGCAGCAATATGTTATCAACCAATAACATATATGGTCATTTTGAATGTGGATGGTTGGATGCATGTATGAATGGAAAGATGTAATGGATGGGTGGATGGATGGATGGATAGATGCTTAAATCAATGAGACTTCAAAGGTTTTCAGAGTCAGAGAGAAATCTAGGTAAAGACTTCAGGGTACCTGGTTAATGGTTAAACTATAGAAGGGTACATGTGATTCAGGAATTGAGATATCAGTGAGAACCGGTCTTAGGATAAGCTTCAGCTTTCATATCTAGGAAAACGGTTGATTTCTCTCTCTCCTATTTCCAAATCTGCACCCAGGCAAGTCAAGGGCACTTAGCCAAATGATATTAACCCATTTGCCAACTTACTCTGTTTCCCTCTTAGTCTCACTGAATCAACAGTCTCAGCTTAGATGTCTTTATGTTACTTTCTTCCGGAAACTATTCCTGGTCCACACAGCAGGCTGAGTGCCCCTCGCAGGCACCTCTCCTGCACAATACACTATCATTGCCATGTAAATGTCACAGTCTTTCAATTTATAGCCTCAGGGTTTGTAACCTAGTGTGTACTAAAATTAGCAAGGATGTTGCCTTTTAGTGGGAGAAATTACTCTGTGCCTGGAGTCCAAATTTAAAACAGATCCTTCCCTTAAAATCTAAAAAATATATCCTTGTAATCAAATTAGGATGTTACTATATAATCAGTGTTTGATCAGTATTGTACTCACTTCATAAAAATAGTACAGAATAGATCAATGATAGATAGATAGATAGATAGGTAGATAGATAGATAGATAGATAGAAGATAGATAGACAGATATTTGCATTTTAACTGATAAGGTCTATCTGTGAAGCTTCGATGCAGTCATTCCCTTATATGTTTGCCTATAGGTAATCAGAACAGTAGGGAATGGAGGAGCACTTTGACTATCGCAACTCGCCAACATTATCTTTTTGTCTCTTTATTGATCCTAAATAATAAAATCAGTAAAAAAAAAATTTCCTTTGAATATATCTGTAAAAAAATGGCAAGGACTCTGATGTTCATTACAAAATAATTCATATCATACATGCAAGTGATTTTTGTTTTGTTCTTGTGTTTTGTTCCAAATAATACCAAATTTTTTCATAGCCATTCATGGACTTAAAATACAATCTACATTAACTATCTCTACTTTTTTTTTACTCATTTACTCCTTAGCCATATATATATGTTTTTTTTATGTTATTGGTTTTTCATTTTATACAAGTTTTTTCTAAATATCTGTGTCTTTCATTAGAAAAATGTATTTTAACATTTAAAGAGTAGAAATCTAAGCATACAGAGATTTTATTGATTATTATTTATGTAAATCAATTCTTTTTTTGTTGATTATATGCAACATAAAAAGTTATGGGGCCTCCCTGGTGGTGCAGAGGTTAAGTGCTGCACTGTGGAGCTGTGGCAGGGGCAACGCGGGTTCGACGCCCGGCCGGGGAGATTCTCACATGGCGCAGCAGCCCTCTCCTGCTTCGCCCACTGTTCTCCTCAGCAATGTATTTACGTTGATCTGCCTGTGCTGTTCCCCACTCTGTCTCTGGTGAACGCTCTCACCGCTCCATGCCTCTGGCCTGTACCCCAGCTTGAAAAAAAAAATTGTGATTGCGATTCTAGTCATAAACTCTGGAACTGGAAGTCTGATTCATGAAATTTATCAGGAGTTGCTTAGATCATTTTAAGATGTTTATGGATTTTGGACGATGTAGCAGTCAGATTTTTAAGGTTTTGGGCAGTTGCATTTTTAGACACTAAAAATGGAGTCAACATAAGTATCAGTATATTGGTGTATTTGTGGACTTAGAGATTGGGTAAGCAGATGTGATCAAAAGTGTACTTGGTTTCTTAGCAGGCTCTAATAATCCCTTGGTGGAGAAAATGATTGTGTGAAAGTTCTGCTCAGAACCACTGTAGCCTCGGGGACTGTCTCTGTGCTTCGCAAAGTGTGTGGTGTGTAGGGGAGTTGCGTGAACTGTCATTAAGCTGAAGAGTCATTGAGAAGTGGAGATAGTTGGTGTAAACTGTACCTTAAAGTTATGGCTAGCTAAGAGAAACAAAATGACTGAGGCATTATTTAGAATGGTTCACGGGTGAATCGGTGGTGGGAACCCTATGGGGGATACACAATAATGTAAAGGATATAAATTAAATAAAAAAATAAGTAAAAATGAATTTGAAAAAAAGGACACAAGGACAAAAGAACAAAAGACGCATTTATGACAACCATTGTTTTCTCATCTGTTACAGAAGCAACTAAGTTTGTTCTATAAAATTTAGAAAACTCCGAGAAGCTAAGAGTTTCACAAGCCAGAGATCACATTGTATTCTTTTTTTTTAATTTTATATACCTACACGCATAAACAGCCTGCCACAATGATATGGTTCTTAAAACAAATTTGAGATATTTGGTTTTTTATGTCACTTGTTCTTTTGCCAAAGTATTTCTTCCTATCTATCAGCCAGCCTTTGGGCATTTTCCAGTGCTGCTACTGTATTTTCACAATGGCTGTTCTTGAGCAAACGTCTTTGGACACATCTCTATTATCTCCTACTGTATACTTAAGGGGAGGGTGATTTATGGACTGGATTTAAGAAAGCTATGTTCAAGATTCACAGAAAGGAACCTGAGAGTGTAAAGTGAGGAGCTTCACAAAAAGAACAGAGAGAAAACGATGGAGAAAAGTTCGGTGCAAGAGCAAATGGATTGGTAAAAGATGACCTGGGAGATGAGTCTTTGAAAGAATCTGGGATCCACTTCCTCTATGATAGAAGAGGGGAAGATGGTAGAAAAAATATGTGCTTAGTGTTCTAAGAGGCAGAACGAAAGGAAGTCCTCCTCTCATATTTCCTCTTTTCAGTAACATAGGAAACAGGTTCCGCTGAAGAGAATGGGAAGCTTAGAATATAGTCTCAGGCTTGGGATGAAAAATTAGAATTCAGACCACCCCCAATTTATGAAGGCTTAACAATTTCCCAAACTGAGTATGATGACAATTTTTCAAACTGACTCTGATGTAAACGTGGAAGGCCCTCAGTACCAGCCTTTCTTCCAATTTTGATTGTGTTCTTTTCTCCATGTGATGCTCAGCAAAGGCCTCAAGTCCCAGCTCCCAGGTGACCATATTGGCATGATGGTAAACAAGAATAGTCTACAGATTGTTTTTCGCTTTCAATACAATTCAATGACTGCCAGAAGATATTTCACACTTTATTATAAAACAGGCTTTGTGTTAGATGATTTTACCGAATTGTGGCTCTTGTAAGTGTTCTGAGTGGTTTAAAGTATGTTAAGTGGGGATGTTGGGAGGTTAGGTGCATTAAATGCATTTTCAACTTAGAACATTTTCAACTGATGATGTGTTATCAGGGACATAACTCCATCAGAATGCATATTTGTAAATCACTTTGGGAGGGGGAAAGTAAGCTAAATGCTGGCAAGACTAACTTACACTTTCTGAATCCCAATCACTAGTCATGGTCAATGCTCAGGACAATAGTTGTATTATTGATTAAGAAATTACGCTTCTAGAACTTGAATAACTGTAATGGTGTGTGGTTATTCAATCTGGAGTAAACCTCAGTCTGGGACTTGCCTGCCCTCATACTAATCCATTAACAGTAATGAATGGACAACATCTAGAATGGACACATGATTGTCAAATTTGAAACCCACTGCTCTGGGCAAGAAGTAAAGCTACAACACAATTTTCATTGCTATCAATATTTACATTTTCCACTAGAGAAACTGATGAAAGAACTTGCATTGACTTTTGAGCATATTTTCTAACTTATAATTGCATATAGCATCAAAATCGAGTCTTGAAACTGCCCTCTGCCTTTTGGAGCCCCAGACTAACCACATTCATTAAGAGGGGGGACCTTATTTCTAAAGCGGATAATTAAAATAGGTTGTAGTGAAGATGGAAGTGATAATGTCTTATGCTAAGTAAGTCCACAGGGATTTGTAGCTGAAGTAGGTTGAAGCTTTAATAGTGAAAAGATGTTTTTGATAAACCTGCCTGGGGCATGTTCATAGATAGGGCTTGTTCAGCTAAGTTTAACAGTTGAATGCTGAATTTAATTTGGAAAAGCATAATACCTAGTGAAATATGGGGAAATTATTAAGAACTTCGTTTAAAGTTTTTGTACTTTTAAAAAGATTTATTTATTTATGTGTACAAGAACTGGGGTGTAGGCCAGAGGTGTGGGGGGTGAGAGGATTCACCAGAGACAGAGTGGGGAGCAGAACAGGTAGATCTACTGAAGTACACTGCTGAGGGGAGCAGGGGGCGAAGCAGGAGAGGTCTGCTGTGCCGTGTGGGTCATCTCCCTGGCCGGGGATGGAACTCTTGCTGCAGTGGCTGTGGATAGCTTCATAGTGCTGAAAAGTTTGCTTTTTAAATGTGCTATAATTGTACTACAGAACATATTTTTGAAATACGCATGCACTTCACTTCTGCATACAGTAGGCACTCTACAACTTGAATAAATAAGTCAATTGCACATGTCATCCTGGCCCAGGGATATGGAATTCCCACCAAGAAAGTAATTTTTTTTAAGGATTAGGAAATTATCTCCAAAGTAGAGTCTGTTAAAATGTAAATATTCTCGGTGTGGTAGCTACTCACTGTAGGACTGTTTATCAGCAAAGGTCTTAGATTAACTTGAGGTAGCCAGAAGCAGACCTTGGGGGAAGAAGAGAAATGCTTTATTTGTTTAGATGTCCAAGGATGGGGCTTGAGGTTTGGAAAGAATCACAGTGTTAGAACTAGAAAAGCCTATAAAAATGTCAGGATGTGTTTAAAATTGTTTCTAGCTGCAGCTGTTCCTGTCTCTTTCCAGTGAGGTCAGAGTCAGATCCAATTAGTTTTATTGATTTGCTAAGTATAGATAACCTTTGAGACTCAACGTAAGCTCCCCTTGGGCCCTTTTTCCTTTGTCTATTTAGTTTTTTTTTTAAAGATTTGTTTATTTATGCATACAGGAGCTGGGATGTAGATCAGAAGTGGGGGAGGGGGTGAGGTGAGACATTCACCAGAGACAGAGTGGGGAGCAGAACAGGTGGATCTATTGAAATACACTGCTGAGGGGAGCAGCAGGCAAGACAGGAGAGGTCTGCTGAGTGAAGTGGGAAGCTCCCTGGCCAGGGATCAAACTCACGCTGCAGTGGCTGTGAATAGCTTCATAGTGCTGCGACTTAACTCCTTGCGCCACCAAGGAGGCCCTGTCCATTGAGGCTTGTAAGGAATCAGCCCCATCCAACTATGAAACTAGCAACATATTTTAAAAGCAATTCAAGGTCATTTGACTTAGATTACCTCTGTAGGATAGCTTCCTTCCTAGGATAATGTTACTGCTGCACCATGAGTTTACAATACTATTAAATTTCTGTGCTTCTAATGAATTTTTATACATGGAACTAAGTACCATACAAATTACAAATATCAGAAAGCCTATGAGAGCTCATTAGATGGGACTTTCTTAAGTCAAAAAGTGAGTGACATAAACCCCGAATAAATAATAAGTGCTTACATAATTTTTAATCCCCCAAATAATAGCTGATGTTCTTATTTTATAGAGAAACAAATTTAGTCTCAGAAAGTTTTAAGTCCTTGGAAGGTCAGATGCCAGCGGTAGTAGAACTTTGATTTCACTGGACTGTTGAATCTCAAAACCCTTGTTTTTGCTCAAATACCAAGCTTCTCAGAAACCTTATCAGGCTGAAGGCAAGAGAATACGTATCTATATTGTCATCCTGTCCGAAAGCTGGGAAGTCAACCTTTCCATTATTAGGTTCCCAATTTTTATTGTGAAAAATGAGACGTGAAGAATGAGTAAACCCATTGCCTGGACAATAGAGCCATTCAGCGGCCAGCCAACCAAGTTGCAAGGCGCCATTTGACATTTCCCAGGCTAGGCCATGTAAGCACTGAGGACATCGGTGCCCCATGAGGTGGAAGGCTGGTGACCTTTCCTTCTTGGCCTTCTCTACCTGAAAGTAGCAGAAAAGGAGTGGGGTGTGCAGAGACAAGAAAAGTGCTGTCCTGAGAGGCTTTTTACCTCACTGGACACAGCTGGCCAGGAAGCATTCTATGGGAAAACTACAAAATATGTGCCCTTCTCCTTTGTTCAGACAACAGCAAGGGACTTTCTCTCCTACTCTCTTAGCAGTTTGAGGAAAGTCTATTCAACAGTTCTACTGGAGATGTGGTTTCGGGGGTGAAATACCCCAGCTGAGGCCACAGCTCTCTGCTGTGACTGGACCTACTGTTCCAGGCTTGGATTTCTGCTACTTTCCCTTGAGAGTTGATGGACTTGAGCATAGCAAATTTTTTCTCCTCTGAGCCTCAGTTTCCTCCTCCCTGGAATGATGTAAATGAAGTCATTCCTAAGACTGGTTTCTTAAAACCTTACACTTAGGAGTCTAGTTAGCTCCTCCAAATGATGTTTCTTCTCAGGGGCCTTTGGGGATCACCCCATCCGGAAGAGAGTCTTTTTCCTCTCAACGCCCATCCTGCTGAGGGCACCTCTCAGAGATAATGCCGTGTCAGTCCTGCTGACGTGGGAGGTGGTCAGTGTGATGGACTAGCTAGACAGGCATCTCTGTGCATGTGTCTACAGTCTGATGCTTATTTCTTGTGTGATATGGATAAAGATTTAACTTCTAAAGCTCAGTCCCCTTACCTATAAAATGGAGGTATCATGGATATTTCCCAAGTATTATTTTCCTGCCTAGTACTTTTCAAAAATACCTTCCTGGTAATTGGAGAATCCCTCTTCTTCTGAGTCACCCTCTCAAATTTAAACACACATTAACTTTCCCACCTACCTTGCAGTTAGAAGTCAGACATTCTGACCTAACCCCCCACCAACCACATTAACCATCCATCACAGGACGTCAGTGTGAATATGATGAAGCAGGTACTGCTAAGAATTCACCTGATGACGAGGAGATGGGAGAGCTATGCAGGCTCCAAGGAAAGAAGTGTTAAGGATTTGGATATCCAGTGTCCACTGCAAATTTCAGTTTTATTCCCAGCAGCAGCTCTGGGGCGTGGTTGGGCATTGAACCAGCGAAGGGCCATTTGGAATGACGCTCTGGCTGCCTCAGAAACTCAGAGCTGTGGAATGTGCTCTAGTGAATTCCATTTCTGCTCGGCCTTCCTATCGCATGGTGAAGGCTTCCGTCTGGACTCTCCGCCTCTACATTCACGAGCACACCTATGATGTGTAGCTAGTCTGAGGATTCAAGAAGGTCAACGATGCATTTAACCCAAGACCTGTTACAACTTTGCAAATGCTACTCATTTTAATCTTCTTGCACATTCAGCCTCCTCAAATAAATGGAGACCTCCATGAAGACCAGTATCTGTGCTGGACGAAGGGCCATATTGATGCTTAGAGAGCACCCTGGGCACAGTCATAATTACCCTGCCCTTGAGGGTGTTGAATCTCAGTAGCAGTGGCAGTAGAACATGAGAAAACACATTAGATTATCTGCATTCCAATCCTTCAACTCTCTCTCTCTCTGTCTCTCTCTCTCTGTCTCTCTCTCTCTCTCTCTCTCTCTCTCTCTCGCTCTATTAGTTTACATCACTTTATGTGATTTAGAGCTATAGGATCCCTCCCCCGGAAGATGTTTGTCACCCTATCTCTTATAGCTCTTAGCCCTCCTCCAAATTTTGCCATCCAAGGCAATCCTATACCTGCTTTATTTTACTCAGTCCTTTAAAAAATGGATTTAGTATTTGGATGCTAAATAACATATTACTTCTTAACTTATATAGTTGATGTGACTATTAAATAAGTTAATCTATTAAAAAGTTCAGAATAGAGGCTGATACCTAGTCCGTGCTCACTAGCTGTTGGCTCATAGGAAAGTTGAACTAAACTGAGTGGAGGTATAAGGACTAAATGACCAGCGTTTGCACCGCACAAGTTCCCAACTGCCCAAAGAACTGAGCCAAGTTTTGTACGAAGGTCAGTCAGTACCAGTGTCTGGGATTCCTGTGAGAACTCTCACTAAACCACACAGGTAGTCACTGAAAAATATGCTAAGTGAGTCCCTTGCACACGCATGATAGATTTCTTCTTCCCAGGAAATACGGCGCTAACAATGTATATTCTTAGCCTATAAATAGCAGTTGCTTAGTGACAAGGGCTCAGGACAAAAAGAAGGAATAGGATTCAAATTCCAAATTTGTGGGGCCTCCCTGGTGGTGCAGGGGTTAAGTCTCAGCACTCTCAAGCTATCTCCAGCCACTCTGGCCTGGCTGAGTTTGATCTCCAAACCCAGGCCAGGGAGCTGACCCACATGACGCAGCAGACCTCTCCTCTCTGGCCCACTGCTCCCCTCAGCAGTGTATTTCAATAGATCCCCCTGTTCTGCTCCCCACTCTGTCTCTGGCTAATCCTCTCACCCCCTTCATCTCTGGCCTGCACCCTAGTTCTTATATGCATAAATAAGTAAAATAAATATTTTTTTAAAATCCCAAATTTCTGAACCCAGATCTCTACCAAGGATCCTGTCAGCCCTGCATTCTCCTGAAGTGATTCAGAGTGACGTTTCACCACCTCCACCCTTGTAAAAGTGCGTTTGGCATTTATTTAGTAAGTGAGAACATGTTATGCCAATAATTTTAGAACGTATAATGGTTTGGAAACTGCCGGAGAGTTGGTGAGTGGCTTTCCAAGAACAGCTTCACTGCTTCAACTGCCTCTGACAGCACAAGGCGTGGTTTTCTTTTGCAAAATCTACATTTCATGAGGCTGCGCTTGTTGTGGTCTGGGGCTTGTGAGCAGTGGCTTAAGGGAAGTGTTGTGGATAATTTTCCACTGGCGAGGAAGCTTTCCTTTACCCAACTGCTTAGATAAAGCTCACTTTGTCATGGTTGTAGCTAGATTTGGCTGTTTAACCACCTGAAAGCATAATTAGAAGTTTGCACAAAGAATCAATAGAGTAAATGGAAGCATTTATGTAGATTTATTTGAAACTGACAACTGAATCCGTCGATATCTCACTTGTCAAGGCAATTGAATTGAAAATTATTATCATCTCTCAGAATACACACTAAGGCTAAGGAAAGCAAAATAGTGGGTGTATTAAAATAGAGCATATTCCTACCCTATAACCCATTTTCCACTTAAAATCAAATCTACTTTTGATTAAATACAGCAGTTGGACATATAAAAAAAACACATCCGACACAGGGAATTAAAGAGGAATTAGAATGACACAGAAAACTTCCCTATCAGTAAAAGGGAAAATTTGCCTTTTGCAAATAAAAATACATTGCAGCTGATATATAAGTAACAGATGTAGTATCATGAGGATTAAAATATATTTTAAAGTTAATTTTCAGTATGCATCTGCCATGTGCTAAATAAAATCACAGCTATTTGGGCTGCAGTGTATACCCAGTGATCATGATTCAGTTAAATTCAGTTTTTGCTAGGAAGTCAGACCCCATTCATCGCTGTGTTGTTTCTTTTGGTTCCTTTATATATTGATGACCTTCATTCCCCTCCTCTCACTCTCCCATAAAGCTCAGGGATTAATATTTTAAAATTAAAATACAGAAAATTTGTATTTAAGTACAAATATTTTTATTGTACTTTGGGGTGCATTGAGAGCCCCAAATACCACTTTCTAGTGCTTACCTGAATGTTCCAGAGATCAGAGGGCTAGACACCAATGACTGATGGGGTAGCAGACCATTTTCAAAGACTCAAGCAAATTTTGCATGCTACTGCATTACACAATCATGATTATATTTATTTAAATAATAATTCCCTTCTTCCTGCCAAAATTAGCTTAGTAAAATTAATGTCAAAGGGAGAGCTACCATGTTTAACTGTGATCATACATACCTCCACATGGAACTCCATGAATGGGAAGCTACATCTGCCTTGAGCCTTAGTGCAAGGTAAAAATAAATCTCGGTGGTAAAACTTTACTAAATATGATTGGATAGTTCCTTGAAGCTACTTTAATCTCAAGATTTCATCTTTTCCTACTTTCTTCTTATTGGAACTCCTATCACTGAGACTCTGAATAAATAGAAATTCCACTTCTCTGTAAATGATTATATGAACAAGATGGAATCCCTTCTCTGCTATGTAGGGAATATATGTAGATGCATTAAAGAATTGCTTAAGAAAGCAAGGATTCTTCTGGAAAATTACTCCATATATGAAAGCATAGGGATGCACAAAACTTTAAGTATAAATTATTGATTAGAGTTCCATAGGTTTTCAAAGCTATAGATATATATTGGGTTACACACACACACACACACACACACGCCCACACACACACACCCTGAATTCTTTAAAAAGAATTTTTAAATAAATTGTCCTGTGGGTGCAACATCCCTGTTGCTAATAGTAGAATAGAACTAATGTATTTTTTTTCTTTTTTTTACTTTTTTTTAAAGATTTATTTATTTATACATACAAGCTGGGTTACAGGCAAGAGGTGTGGGGCGGCGAGAAGGTTCACCAGAGACAGAGTGGGGAGCAGAACAGGCAGATCAGAAATACACTACTGAGGGGAGCAGCGGGCGAGGCAGGAGAGGTCTGCCGCACCATGTGGGATTCTCCCCGGCTGGGCGTCGAACTCGCATCGTGCGCTGCCGGCAGCTCCACAGCGCAGCGCTCAACCACTGCGCCACCAGAGAGGCCCTCTTTTTTTTTACTATTAATCATAGATCTAAAGGAGATAAACAGAGAAACTGTCAGGAGTTCCTGGCACCTGAATAGGTAGTATTTGTGAGCACATTTGAGATATGCCATTGATATGAAGAATACAGTAAAAGTTAGTTGGTATAATTACTTGTAAATTACTATTAGGAGGTTGACTTCTACTTTGAGTTACAAGGAGTCATTGAAAGGTTTTTCCCAAAAGAACACCATGATCTGGCTGACATATCAGGAGTACTCTGACTGTTAAGGTGCGAATACAGAAAGTGAGTTGGGTTGAAGGAGAGAAATCAGGGACAAGTTATTGCAATGATTTGGAAACAGAGCATAATGTCTGAAACAAGGTGGTAGTAGTTCAGATACAGAGAAATACCAGACTGTAGACATTTTTTGAAGGTAGAGCCAAAGGAACTTGCTGATTAATAGACATAGAGTGTGTGACAATGAAGGGTTGAAGGGTAATTCTAAGATGTGTAACTTGAGCAACTGCAAGGATAGAGTTGCCCTTGACTGAGATGGGAAATTCTATCCAAAAAATAAGTTTTGAGGAATTAAAACATCAGCAGAAAATGTTAAATTTTAGATTTTTATAATAGATCCGTGGGTAGCTGGGTTTGTTGGGTAAATGAAACTGGTGTTCAATGAGAGCTCCAAGATGGAGATAAAAGGTTGAGAATTGTCAACATATGTTTAACATGGTAGATAGTCAGGAAATCATGGGAAAAGTGTTTCAAGAATGAGATAGTCATCTGTTGTATCAAAAACTGTCCATGGACCAAGTAAAACAAGAATTGAGAATTGATTATTGGATTAATTGCATAAAGGTCACATTGGATCTTCGCAGTAGAAATCTTAAGTTTAATTAGATATATAATTTGTATGTATATGTGTGTATATATGTAAATAGATAAATAATGAAGGGACAGAGAGAGAAATAAAACTGGTTTTTAACCATATAGGAAAAGAGCTCAATGTCACTCATAAAAAAACAGGTACAAATTAAGAAAACACTGAAATATGATTTTTAATGGATCTGTATAAAACATCACACTTGCAAGGTTTCAGGGAAATAAATACTTTCATGTGTTGTTGGGAGTAGAAAACAGTACAATTCCCATGGGGGAAAATTTGGCAGTAATGTGCAAAATGAATGACAGATGTGTTTAGCCTTTGAATGAAGAATCTACTACTAGGAACTTATCCTGCACAATATGAAATGCCACATGTTCACAAAGTTAATTGTGGTATTTTTGTAATGACAACAACTCATATTTACAAAATGTCACTGATCAAAAAGGTAAAAGATAAAGAACTCCTTTTTTGACAGTGGAAAAATCTTCAGGTTATATCCTTGAGTAACAAGAATGTGAACAAAATGCACAGTAGTCTCTATAGTATACTGATTTCTACAAAAGGATCAGAAAATTAGAAATAAGAAATTAGTAAAATAAAATGAGAAATCTTATTTCCTTCTGTCTTCTTATACAAATTGGGGGCAGGAATAGCAGCAACCACTTCTTTGACTGTAGTTTTCTACATTTAAATTTTGAATCATGCTGTTATCTCTTTTCAAAAAAGAGAGAAGTGAAAGACAGTAAATAAAAACACATTACTTGGGCCTCCCTGGTGGTGCAGCGGGTTAAGCACAGCGCTGTGGAGCTTTTGGCAGCAGGGATGTGAGTTCGACGCCCAGCAGGGCAGATTCCCACATGGTGCAGCAGACCTCTCCTGCCTCGCCTGCTGCTCCCCTTGGCAGTGTATTTCCGTCGATCTGCCTGTTCCGCTCCCCACTCTGTCTCTGGTGAACCCTCTCACCACCCTGCAGCTCTGGCCTGTACCCCAGTTTGTATGCATATATAAATAAATCTTGTATGCATAAATAAATAAATCTTTAAAAAAATAAAAACACATTACTTAACGGTGACTCCATCTTGTAGAATAAAAATGAAGAAGTGTATTGAAGGGGCACATAGCGTCAAAAGGTCCCTACATTTTCTATATTTGTTTTAAAGACAGGAGGACTCATAATATGGTGTAGGTTGATGAGGCTGACTCAGTCAAGAGGGAAAACTGGGGATGAGGAAGTGAAAGGAATGAACCCTCAGAGTCAATGCAGAGGAGAAAAGCCCGTCTGTAGTGAGGTAGTAAGGGCAGGACCGACAACCATCTAAGCACAAAGGAGGCTCTAGGGGCTGAATTGCCCCTAAACCCATTGTGTGTTGAAACCCTAACACCCAATGTGATGATATTTGGAGGTTCAGTCTTTGGAAGGTGATTGGCTCCAGATGAGGTCACATTTGATCCAGTGCTTTAGAAGAGACATGAGCAGACTTGCTCTCTGTCTCTCCATCAGATGAGGACCCAGCTAGAGGGCAGTCAAGCGCAAGCCAGACATAACCCCACAACCAGGCCACGGCTGGCACCTTCATCTTGAACTTTTCGGCTTCCAGAACTATGAAAACAAGATTCCTGTTGTTCAAGAAACCTGCCCCTATTATTTCGTCGCGGCAGCCTGACTGGACTGCGAGAGGTCATTAGTTGTGGTTCTATATTAATGAAATTTCCATAGTATTTTTGTAAAGATTGAGGCACTTAAAGGTTGGTCAATAATGTCTCTATCACTAGGATTCCTAATTAAAATCAACCTCCTATGACAAACTATTTGTAAATCATTGAGGAACAAAGATTTCTATTGCAATTGGCCTAACAAAGGTTATTTCCTTTAACAACCCATTAGTAGTCTTTAGTTTGTAGCCTTTAGTGTTTACAGCTATTCAGGAGACTTTTTTGATATTACAGAAAGCTTCTATGCCCTTCTTAGCAAACATAATTTTAGATAGAAACATAATTCTTTGATGACAAGCTACAAAATGAGTATAAAGATGTAACTTAAATGTTTTTGTGAGAGGGATATAAATTTTAAATTCATTAACCTCTGTGTTGATTAACAAAAAGTAATGGCTAGCTTGGGGCTTGCCTTTTTTTTTTTTTTTAAAGATTTATTTATTTATACATACAGCTGGGGTACAGGCCAGAGGTGTGGAGTGGCGAGAGGCTTCACCAGAGACAGATTGGGGAGCAGAATAGGCAGATCAGAAATACACTGCTGAGGAGAGCAGTGGGCGAGGCAGGAGAGGTCTGCCGCACCATGTGGGATTCTCCCCAGTCGGGCGTCGAACTCGCGTCGCCGTGTACGGCAGCTCCACAGCACAGCGCTTAACCGCTGCGCCAACAGGGAGGCCCGGGGCTTGCCTTTTTAAAGCACCAAAGTCAACAGATTATCTTTATTTCAACTTCCTTTATTAACTTATTAAGACTGATAGTTTCTTTTTTTTAAGATTTATTGATTTATGCATACAAGCTGGGGTACAGGCCAGAGGCGTGGGGTGGCGAGAGGGTTCACCAGAGACAGAGCAGGGAGCAGAACAAGCAGATTGACAGAAATAAACTGCTGAGGGAAGTAGGGTGAGGCAGGAGAGGTCTGCTGCACCATGTGGGAGTCCCCCCAGCTGGGCATCGAACTTGCATCACCGCCGCCGACAGCTCCACAGCACAGCGCTTAACCGCTGTGCCACCAGGGAGGCCCGAAGACTGCTAGTTTCTAAATTTAAGTCTACGATTCTGCCAGAACAGAGTTCAAAAATAGAGAATTTATCATTTTTCAGTTTCAAGGTTGTCCAATTTGTTGCCATATAATTCTCTTACGAGCTTTCAAATTTCTGTAATAGCTGTTGTAATGTCTCTCCTTTCTTTGCTGTTTTTTTTTCTCTCTGTGAGTCTCTATTTGAAGTTGTTGGATTAATTAGGGTTTTCGGGGGTGTGGGGGGTGGAGCATGGGAGGTTGTATCTAGGGTACACTTGTTTGTGTTTGTGGCCCCACCGATACCCTTTCTTCTGAGGGGCGTAAGGCTTGGCTGTCTGCCTGAGGACAGTGCAGGAAGAGGCCTGGAGGAGAGAGGAGGCCGGAGCGCCTCCTGTCTTCCTCCTCATGAGGTCCTCGCCTGTCCGGATTTCACCTGGGTCGAGCCATGTGCCTCACATCATTTCCACCTCCACCCCTCAGGGACCTGACTGAAGGGTCAGCCCGGCTCTCTGTGCCCCACCCCAGACCGATGCATTTGGGGTATCTCTACACTCACTTCTGCTCAGTGACTGCCCTCCAAGCCCCCTCTGGTACAGTCTCTATTGGATTCTGAGATGTAAGGGGTTCTTCTGTCTCACCCCATGCTATGGGGCTCTCAGAATCAAGTCTTTCTGGTTAACTATTAGCTGTTCCTCTTGAGGCTAAGGAAGAAATGCCTCTACTAACAACTCGGTGATGCTCCTTGAGATCCGAAACTTGAAATCTGTCTGCATTTTCAACACAGTGACACAATCAGATTAAAATCCCTGATGTTATATACGCATTGTCCCCATTCAGATCTGTGTTCCTGCTCTTTTGTTTTCTGCTCCTCATATTTTTCTTGTCCTCAAACCATGAAACCCTGTTCATGTCCAGTGCCCATCAGAGAGTTTTCCCTTTTTTTGACTTCACTGCTTGCTACTGGCTTTCCCCAGCCTTGCCTATTGATCCGAAGTTTAGATATATTCCTAACTGAAACCTGTGCCTTTCTAATAGTGATAATTTCTACTGATCTTTCCTTTTTTTTTTAAAGATTTATTTATTTATGCATACAAGCTGGGGTACAGGCCAGAGATGAGGGTCGGTGAGAGGATTCACCAGAGACAGAGTGGGGAGCAGAACAGGTAGATTGACTGAAGCACACCGCTGAGGGGAGCAGCGGGTGAGGCAGGAGAGGTCTGCGGCGCCATGTGGGAATCTCCCCGGCTGGGCGTCGAACTCAAGTCTCCGCTGCCAACAGCACCACAGCGCAACGCTTAACCGTTGTGCCACCAGGGAGGCCCCCCCTACTCACCTTTCATAGCTCAAGTTAGAATTGTTTCCTCAAGAGCAGGACAAATGCTCCGGATATGGGGTTTAGAGAAAATTACTTAGAGTATTTGAAATGTGTGGTCTTTCCAATTACTCACATGAAAATTCTCCCATCACTTTTATCTTCCTTGAAGACATGGATATTTCAATATCAAATCCTTATTTCCTATGACAAATTTTGCATATATGAGTATTTTAATGAATATCAAAATATGCAAATGTATGAAGGAAAAAAGGAGAAAGACTGAAATTCAAGCCCTTGCTAAATTGTTTAGTTTGAAACTATTAAAACTCTAATTCACTTCCAATGCCTTTGATCAAAGTAGTTGTTTCCCTTTGTATAGTTTTCTTAGCCTTTTACTGCATTTACAATTTCAAGAACATTTCAAATACCGGAATGCCATAACCAATTACTATTTTAGTGTGCACCCTTATGTAACTCCTCTTAAGTAAAGTGTTTTGGTTCAAACAAATCTGCTGGAAAGATACTGCTAAACTAAACATTCATCTTTTAATACTATGTATTCAAAGTCAATTAAATTCACATCTTTTGCTGTATCCAAAGTGACATGTTGGAAGCAGCGCAATTTTCCATTCAGCAAAGTTTGAGTGTTTATCAAAATAGATAGATCATTTGTATTGCCACTCAGAGATAACTAAAATAATTTAGCAAATTGAATTGTGCTGCCTTTCTCAGCAGGAATAAATTTTCTGTCATTTGCTAAGATTTGTCACTTCACTTGGCCTTTCCTGGTGTTGTTTATTTCAGCTATTTTTTTTCTTCCAGAGTATCACATTTTGATTTTGGTCCAGTTCTCTTTCAGGAACAATAATTTTTGAACCAAAAAAGGCAAGAAGCATGAATAATGTATCTTGAGAGCAGAAATTAACTGTTAATTATTTTACTAGTTTTAACATATTTAAATATAAACAGTTGGTAAAAGTATTATATGGCAGAATGGTGTAAGTGTGCCTTGATATTTGATAATATCCGGGTACCATTGATTAAGTACATACATATTATGCAGGTAGGTAAAAGAGTAATATCATTTAGTCACCCAAATAGGGTTTGGGTCCTGCCAATATTTCATAGTTTCAGGTTATTAACTTCATTATTCACCTTCCCATCCAATATCTTAGAAATTACTGACACAGTGAACTCTATTTTTATACTCTGAAGGTTGTTATTTTGGGATAAATCATTCTTTTATTATAAGCAATGTTTAAGAGCATACAGTTTCTTAGCTTAAAGGCAGACAATACAACAAACCAACACTGTCATACATTTAAGCTATGGAGTCAAAATAATTACATCAAAAGTTAAGTCATTAGTCAGCATTTTCTCAGGGTTCATATTATGAATAAATAGTATAGTATTTAGTCTATGATTTGAAAGAAAAATTAATAATAATTTGTATGGATATAAACTGTAAAGTGCCAGAATTGATGGAACCAAGACTTGATTTTCCTTATTATCTCTTGTGAATGGTATAAGCTACAACTTTAAAAAATTCTACCATAGAGAAATCCTGAGAAATAAATCTTCTAAATTTTGGTAATAGAAAAATATAAGCTCTATGTTAAGATCTGTACAACTCTGAGACTGTTCATAAGGGATGGACGGATGTGTAGTAGTAACTTTCAGTAATATATCAACCAAGGACCAAGACAGGGAGAGGCGGAACAGGCATTGGGTCATTTGAAATCTTAATAAAGGAACTACTTACAAAGATGGAAGGAAACCATAGGAAGGGGTGCATTTTCCCAGGTTAACAACAGCAGGGCTCCCTGAACTGTCCCAAGAACTGAGGAAATGAAAGAGGAGGCTGACAAGGATGAGGATACGAAGGTCAAGAGATGGATGTGTGAGCGTTGTTCAAGGTGAATACCCAACTGCAGCCAGGCCTTGGGGGAGGAACCTAAGCACCCCATACCTCTCACCTCTTCCCTCTTAACTCAGGCTGGCGCACCCCATGAACAAGAGGACTTGGGAGCTTTTAGGGCTTGTCTCTAGCCTCCAAAACTGAGAGCAGGATAAAAAGGATGCAGGGAAGAACAGAGATGCCCAGTGGGTAACCACCAGAAACAGTGGCATGTGAGTTCATAGAACAAATGAACAAAAACATATGCTTATTTACAACTTCCAGGTTACTTAATATTAAATAATTCCCTTGCTTGTTTTGAATATTAAAACAATTTCTCACTCCACTGTGTTTTTAAATTTTATCATATTAGTTTCTGGGAAAAAATAAATATTCTTTACACTGACATTATTTTCTTTTAAAAAATTATTTCTCAGAGCATTGTCATATTAATACATGCCCCTAAGAACAATTTTTCCAAAGGCTCAATGTATGGGTGACTCTGATTGAAAGTGGCAGAATGATATATTTGCTTCATTTCGAAGTACAGGAGATTCTCTAACCTGCATTTCACGGGCAGGCCTATGGTAGGAGGTAATTTCATTACTGTACCTGGTGGCTCCTGTCTGCCCACTGAACCTTAATTGTTCATATCAGTGTACCACATTTAAAGACATTTCTCTTTCCCCATCTGAAACAATTTTGTGAATGATGGACATTACAAAGCCGATGTATAACTAAAAATGACCAAATTCACAGGCTAAAATGGACTGCGTACACTACTTAAACAGTATAATTTATGGTAAACAATGAAGCTGTCACTTTCAAGTGATAGATAAACAATATTTGTAAGGTGATCCCAGCATTTACACCTGACCTTTTCTTGAGAAGGACCCAGTGAAATCTTCAGTTGGGTGTGACGACTGAAAACATTTCTGCTCCTGTGTGACTTCTCCCTCTTTAATTAAAGTACAGTTGGTTTACATACTTGCTTGTGTTTTGAAGTATAGCTTTCCCCCACCTAGGTGTAGTCACCAAAGCACACACACATCAAAGCCCCATGGTCCTCTATGGTCCATTGTGCTCCCTCGCCACCCCCCACCTCTGTTCTCATCTCTCCCCACCCTCCTTTCCGACTCCTCTTACACTTGAGATTCATTTGCCCCTCTTCAGTGAGTACGAGGCCACTTTTTGCTGAGATGATGTTTGTCAAATTCTTTATTTTACTTGAATCAAAGCCAATAGTGTTACCGAAGAGAGAGAAAAAAGCAGTTAGCTCCATTTTAGGTTTGAATCAGAACTCTTTTCACCTCCATTTTTTGTAGCTTCTGTGCTCTCCTGGAACAGACCCAGTGTTATGGCAGAATTCTCTTGGGGAACGAAGCAGCACTCAGAGAGGAGGAGGGTAGATCTTTATTTACGCCGGCAATCTTTATTTATGCCAGCCTGCCCAGCGGAGATCTTTCTCCAAAGTATTAGCCATGAGCAATTAGGTAACAGACTAATTATTGCCTAACGCGGGGTTCCATGATCGCTGTCAAGCCAGCTGGGATACAGAAGCAGGAGACTTCTAAGCGAGTTCTCTGGGGTGTGTGAGTCAGGCATGTGGTCTTGAGAACAACCATCAATTACTCCCTGAAGTTTTCAGTCTGCATTGAGACTTTGTCTCAACAGAACTTCAGACATTTTCCACTTCACCAGTGCTCAGGAAAGTTCGGAGGACCCACTGCCTCTCAGAGTCTGAACCCTTGGAGACATAGGACCAGCTCACCTTGGGGACGGTTGAAATATAGCCGTGATGGTCAGACTCTTACTATCTAAGCCAGCTGCTTCCTTTTATCTGTGGAGCTTCTTAAACACCTTGATGTCCTTGAAGATTGTATTGGAGGTTACCAGAGGGGGAGGGCCAGGGTGGGGAGCAAAGTGGGGAAGGTGCCCGATGGAATATGGTAGGAGATTATGGGTGTCTGGGTGGTGGGTGTGGTGTGGCAATGTGCATCTGGGGAGGTGTGAGCTGTACCTCTGAATCACATACAGTGTTGTGAACCAGTGCTACCACACACGTACGCGCGCGCGCACACACACACGTTTTTAAAAATAAATGAAAATAAAAGGTCATCAGCCATAAAAAAATAAAAGAAAAAATGTATTCAGGAGTTTGGAATATGACTCAGGAATCTGAATGCTGAAAACCTCCTAGATGGGTAACCTCTTCCCACCTCCATGAAACTCCAAATAACTCTCTTGAGCATTGATTGCATAACTTGTTTTCTTTTTGAAGAACAGGGAAAGAACTGACAATGGGCTCAGGCTTTTAAGCTAAGGAAGCGAAAGTTTCAGGGTCCCTCATCGGCTGGCTTCTGGGAGTGTTGAGAGTTACAGGAAATTTAAAGTGGGGAGGGCACCAGATAGGTCAAGAATCGTTTCTATGTAAAATATTTTTAGTAAATTGGCACAAGAGATTTCAAAACGCAAAAACATGGCAGTAGAATTAGAATTATAGCAGTGAATTTAATGTAGCAGAGACCCAAGCTCGTTTTCAAGTAGTGCCCCTTAAGTGTATGTTATAATGCAATGTTACTCAATTTCAAAAATTATTAATTTAAAAAGACTCACTTTGTTGTGATTTTTTATCACATTCTGAAGAAATATCTAATTTTATATTCACAATCTGTGACTAATATTACCTGAAGGTGGTCATCCAAATAACACAAGTGCCATGAACCGCAAACTGGGGCCGGCCATGTTGAGGCTCCTTTCAGTGTGAGAAGGAAGGAGGAGGATTGAAAACAAAAACAGAAAGAGGGCCTGGCCACCGAAGAGATGGTAGATGCTGAGTTCACAGCATTTGATAGTCAGTTGCACATGGGGAGAGAGCGAAGTGAAAGGAGAAATGTTTCTCAGGGTGAAGCGTGAAGCAGCAGGAAGATGCTGTGGCCTCCAGAAAGGAGTAAGGAAGAAGGGAGAGTATGGGCTGAAAGTGAAAGGAGGTGACCTTCATTCCAGGCTGCAGGGCACATGGAAATAGTGTCACCCTTGACTTCCAGTGTGGTAAGATCTCTGCTCCGAGATTCCAAATGTGTGATCTTGAACCAGTGTTGGCATATGTCTAAGTATTAGATTCCCAATTTTTAAAATTAAATTCATTTCTTTATTTTTCTTACATTGCTGTTCATTTTTTGTCCAGTATTTTTTTTAAAGATTTATTTGTTTTTGCATGCAAGCTGGGGTGCAGGCCAGAGGTAGGGGTGGTGAGAGGGTTCACCAGAGACAGAGTGGGGAGCAGAACAGGCAGAATGACTGAAATACACTGCTGAGGGGAGCAGCGGGAAAGGCAGGAGAGGTCTGCTGCGCCATGTGGGACTCTCCCCAGCTGGGCATTGAACTCATGCTGCTGCACACACCAACAGCTCCACAGTGCTGTGCTTAACCCATTGCACCACCACGGAGGCCCCAGTATTTGATTTCTTCACCAAGGTGTCATCCCTGTCTTTCTCCCACCACCACATCACCCGTGATCCATCACCATAGTCCCTGTGCTCTTCCCTCTCCTGTTTTGACTCCTCTCTCTGAACTCTTCTTGCTGGAGTTGGGTGTGAGGAAGAGAGGAGGATTTAAGTATGACATTTAGCCCTCTTCTTGACATGAGTTATGAGATGATAAATATTTGTCTCTGCCCTGTAAATTTTGGAAATCCCTGAATGAGTCTCTATTAAATGATGCATTTTAAAATGAGGCCAAAGCATATCTCATATGCAGATGCAAATGAATACATGTCAAATATTTTATTTAACTCATTAATTAGTAAGGCAACCAATGGGATGTTACAACTGGATCAAAAGAGAATTTAAAATACCACCCACACATTAAGGCAGATGAGGAATGCTCAAATGAATTTACAAATAGATGCAAAACTGGTTTATTCCAGAGGGGCTGTAGTTCTGATGGATGCAGTTCATTTGCATACCTATAGAGAAAAATGATTTGTATTACTTTCTGTATTGTTATTATCAATCAGATTCCATGGCTTGCAGAGTTGTGCAATAGCTCAAAGACAATGAAAGGTACAGTGAGTCACAGAATAAAAACTCTGAAGCTACACACCCAATGTGTTAGTTTTCAATTGCTGTGTAACGCTATCACCTGCTCGGTGCCTTTAAACATGCCCATTTATTAGCTCATTGCTCTATCAGTCAGGGGAGTGACGCGGCTCAACTGGCTTCTCTGCTTAGGATTTCACAAGGCCCAAATCAAGGTGTCCCCTAGGTTGGGCTCTTATCTGGAAAGTATAAGGAAGAAACTTCTTCAAAGTTCATTAAATTGATGGATTCATGTCAGAATTATTTTCCATATGATTTATAGGACTAAGATCTGATTTTATTGCTGGCTATTGACCAAAGGTCACTTGATCCTAGAACCCATCTGTATTTTTTCTCACGATCCTCCCATCTTTAAACCAGCAATGCTTCTTTAAGACTTCCTCCTGCTCTGAAGCTTTCGCTTCCTTCTGCCACCAACTGGAGATAGTTTGCTGTTGTAGGGTAGGGACTTATGTGATTAGATTAGGTCCTAGTGGTTCTTCTCCATATTGTAAAGTCAATGAAATTAGGACTTTTATTTTCACCTGCAACATTTCTTCACAGCAATTCCTAAGTTAGCATTTGATTGAATAACCAGGAAACCAGATCTCGAGGATGATCTTCAGGATTCTGCCCACCACCAGCTAACTGTTAGGTCTATTTCAATGTCTTTCATAATTTTCTTTCTTATAAACCAGTGTAAAGAAATTGCTCTCTGTGATTGCATTTTTAGAATCCACTCATGTATTTTAAATAGCTATGAATTAGACATAGAATATCCAAATACTTCCTTCCCATTCATGGATTTAGTCTTCATTAAAGTACCAATTTTCAATACTGGGACATTTATATGCCATCCATAATAGTCACAGTTTACTCCCTTAATCCTCAAATCATTACATGGCATTAGGATTATGATCATTGTCTAAATAGCCCTGAAGTATTTCTCAGGAGATCCCATGTCTCCTCCCACCAGTGTCAGTTGCTATTTAGAGAGCATAACAAGGCCAACACCAGAGGGTGGGAAGGGACGAACCTAACACTTCTGACCTCAGATCTTGACTGTTTTCCTGCAGCTAACACCCCCAGGGGCCAGTAGAGCCATAGGGACACTGGTAGGAAATTGCCTTCTGAGGCAGCAAATCAGAGATTACTGGAGATAATCTTCCCTACTGAATCTCCAAAAGGGGGTTCGCCAAAGCCAAAGCATCCCCATAAGTCAGGAATACAAGTCCTAGAATTACTGTATGGAACTAACCCTTTTCTCTTAACTGATTATTTCCTGCGGTAGCCCATTCATCACCCGCTCTTCATTATCGTGTAATTCAAACGTCTTTTCATTAAAGAACAAACTACCCATAGAGCAAATAATATAGAAGTTTCCATCAGGCTCTTCTCCCATCAAAGCAGGTTCTATGATTATCAGCCCTTGGCAGCCTTCTTTTTCCTTTTATGTTTTTTCCTGCTGCTCTCTTTTCCTGGAGCATTCTGTACAGACCTACATAACATCTGGTTTTCTCCCACTGATTATTTTTAAGACCTAAAATAAGATTTTCTTGTCAAATTAATTCAGATTGAAATTCATTTGAGTCATTTGATTTACATTAAAATACATTCTTAGAATTAAGTGTTCATTCCAACAAAAGACAGGTCATGCTTTTCTAAATCTTCGCTGCTTGCTTCTTCTATGTTCAGTTTATATTCAAACATCTTGTCAACACAGAAGGCAACACAAACCCTACATAAAAACAGGGAGTGTTTGGATTACTAGGTGGAGTCAAAATTCCTCTTACTCATACTTTTCAAACTATAACCAATTTTGTTTTTGTAAATAAGACAAGTAATACCTATTAGTATATGTTAGTATTACTAGTCAATGGAAATCAAAAGCTAGTTGTTGGATGTCTATGGTAAGAATAATTACTATAGTTTTTCCTGGGACAGGGAGTAAGAAGCCTCCCTAAAGCCCTCAGTCTCGTTTACATACACACCGCTCTAGGCCAGAAGGATCAGTGTTAGATAGTGAATCAGAGAGAGGGACAATGATTGTTGTAACCAATATAGGCTTTGGTGGCAGGGAAAGAGACAAGCTGTTTAGAACAAAAATGACATCAGGGAGAAACTAGGACTAGAGGGCCTGAGACATGATAAACGTGGTGGGGATGGACTTTCAAATGTGGAAACTGTCTCATTTATATTCTTTCCTATTTTCCTTTCTTTCCATTTTCTTTGAAGCACAAAGCCAGTAATTGAAACATGTTTTGATTTGATGATAGGTGAATTGCACCCATATGTTGAAGCACTAACCCCCCCAGTAACTCAGAAAGTGACAGTATGTGGAGAGACTCTTTAAAGAGGTGGTTTAGTTAAAATGAAGCTGTTAGTGTAGGTTTAAGTCAGTTCAACTGGTGTCCTTAGAAGAGAGAATATCACACCTGGAGACACCTGACATGGCAGGCTGACCCCGCAGGCACAGTGAGAAGGTGTGGCATCCCAGAGCCGAGAGAGGGGACTCGGGAGAAATCAAAGTGTTATCATTGTAATCTCACACTTCCAGCCTCCAGAACTGTGATGAAATTAATTTCCGTTGTGTAAGCCATCCGTTCTGTGATATCTCTTTGCGGTAGACTTCACAGATTGTTGAAGAGTCTATACCATCATTTGATGAAGTTTTTATGTTCTTCATGCTTGCTCCAGAGACAACCAATAAGGAAATCTAAGTTTGGTGTGAGGCTGGATACTTGATTTGAAACAAGGCAAAATGCAAAATGGAGACCAAAAAATGCCCAGTTGGTGTTAGACTAAGGGACTGTCTTTGTTGGCTCTTGCTGCTCTAACAAATTACCACCATTGAGTGATATGAAATTATGAATTTATCACTTCATAGTTCTGGAGATCAGCAGTCCAAAATGAGATTCAATGGGTTAAATCAAGGTTCCAACAGGGTTGAGATTCTTCTGAAATCTCTAGAAGAGAATCCATTGGTTTGCTTTTTTACATTTTCTTGAGGTTGCCTGTGCATCTGGACTCTTGGTGTCCTTCCCTCTCCGAAGCAGTAAGAGGAGGGCAAGTCCTCACGCTGGGACACTTGGGCACTCACGTCCAGCTTTCCTCCTCCTTCCTCAGGACCCTCACAAAATCACTGGTCTTACCTAGCTAAGCTAGGATAGCATCTCCATCTCAAGATTTTTTTTAAAGATTTTTTAAATTCATTTATGCGTACAAGAGTTGGGGTACAGGCCAGAGGTGCGGGGGGCGGGGGGGTGGTGAGCGGGTTCACCAGAGGCAGAGTCGGGAGCAGAACAGGCAGATTGACTGAAGTACACTGCTGAGAGGAGCAACAGGAAAGACAGGAGAGGTCTGTAGCACCACATGGTTTAGCTTCCTGGCCAGGTATTAAACTCCTGCCACAGTGGCTGTGACAGCTCCTTAGTGCTGAGACTTAATCACTTGCGCCACCAATTGATGCCCAAGATTCTTAATCATGCAAGTAAATCTTTTGTCATGGAAGGTGACACATTCACAGGCCTTGCGGATCAGGATCTGAACATCTTCAGGAGACTTATTCTGCTGACCACAGCAATATAAAAAAATGTGAGCAAACACATGAGAACTGTATTATCTTTGCCCAGCTAGGTGCTGGGAAAAGTCTCAGAATCTGAACTTTGCAGATTAGTGAGTGATTCCCAGGGGAAATAAAAATGAGGACATGCTTTCTAGACAGAAAGGCCACAGCATGAAAAAACATATTTGTGTTTGGAGAAGTACAGGATAATACATCCAGCCATTCAAAGCAAGCTACAAGTACAATAAGAGAAAATAAGATAAAGAGTCAGACAGAAAATAGTGTATTTGAAAAGGGTTCATGGAAATCATAATAATATTTAAATAATTTGAATGGGATTAAATTCTGGGGAGCAGTAGTGAGAGAAAATTGAAACTCGAAAAGAAAATTCTGCATGGCAGAAGCAGCATCAGCAAAGTCATGGAGATGGAAATAAGTGGGAATTTTCGTTTTGACTCCCTCTTAGGGAATGCAAGGATTGTATTGGGAAATATGGTCCTCAAAAGTTGCTAGTAGTCTAAAGCTTAAGGCTTTAAGATTCAAAAAAATTGGTAGGAGGGAAGGAAAAACTAATTTTAGAAAAGAAGTTTTCCTTAAACATTAGTTTTATACATGATCATACCAACATCCAAAGTTTTCCATTTTTAGGGAAAGTTTACCTATTACTATCATTCCCATTTGTGCCACTATTATGTCAATATTCTAATGATTACCCTTTATTAAGTTTTTAATGGGTTAACATGGCAGTAAAAGATGAATTAGAAAATGGTACACCCAATGAACAGGTAAAGAAGAGGGAGCTCCAACTAGCTAGCGAGTTTGGATCCAAGATTCCTCCAAACACAAATTCCAGTAAGATCACTAAAACCTAAAATAGTTCGATAACTTGATAAAATAACACATAATCAAAAGAAGATACCCTTTTCCCTAAAAGATATGGTAACTTCACATGTGTAAAGTACCATATATAAAAAAAATGAGAGAAGAGAAAATGGAGGAGGGAGAAGAGAAAGAAACTCTCCTGGCTTCCCAGCTCTGAAAGGCTTGAAGAATCTACTGCTGAGAGTTAAGAGATGCTGGTCCCAGGGATGTAAGTGCTTAGACTACTCACTGCTGCTCTCCTTAGTCTGAAAGCATTATGTTTTCTCCATGCAAATAAAGAGATTTGCTTTGTGCCAGGCTCTTTGAGTGCAGCAATGAGTACTCAGAAACTAGAATTCCGAAGAAACTCTGAGGTCTCTAAGCAGTTGAAAATCAATCATGAGAATTGATCATTTTACCATGTTCTGCCCTGATACTTATTATTGACATAGTCCACCAAGATGGCAAAACAGTAAAAGAGGACATTAACCCAGTGAAATCATTGGACATTAGTCCAGTGAAGTTACTGGTTCCATAGGATCAAAGGAATGAGTGCCCAGAGGTTAGTTTTGAGAAAGGGCTCGAAGTTCACATAGAACAGAACATGAACATAGCTGAGATTGGTCAAAATGAACAGTATGAGGGTAACAGAGCTTTTGGAGTAAGAAGGGAGTCCTAAACAAATGGAGGAAATTCTCAAAGAGAAAGTGACCATTGAAGGCACATGCTTCCAACGAAGACTTGGAATGAACCCATTTTATCCCTTAGTGGTATGGGGGTGAGGGCACCAACTATAACGGTCTTCTCCACAGAATTTAGTTTTAGGGATCCTCCAATATCAGTACTGGACTTAATGAGTTAGCTTGTGTTGGGAGATGAGTCTCTAGCATTACTCTTGGATATATCAGATTTTGAACTACATCCCAAATAAATGTGATCAATCTAAGATTCTGAGAAATCCTTTATGGGAAGAGCAGAGTAAAACCTGGTCTGGAACATTCTGGTCAGAATGCAACTCCAGCAAATTGCCAGTTTTCTCAAGACTGAGCACACTGCAACTTCTAGTTTACAAACCCAGAGTGATCTAATCTCTACCGAACTAATAAAGACAGAACAATCATCAAATCACGTTTCAGTCTGGTAATGTTTGAAAAGAGTAATGTATTGTTGCTTCTGTATACTTTGTTGCTTCAATTGTTTCTTCTAAAAACATCCTTGGCTAATTCTCCCTAAAGATTACTAGCTTCCTCCAGTGGTTATTTGTTCTTCAGGCAAGTCATTAGGTGGGGAACAGAAGGTCAGAAAACAAAGCACTTTGTACCATCGGCCATTAAACAGTTGTAAATAAAATTAAAACACAGATATGTTGGGACCTTAGGGCAAGGCAAGCAACCAGAAACATTTCTGAGGCTCAGAAAATTTAAGACATTACTTTAAATTACACAGTTAGTGTCAGAGTTTACTCTCTGCTCTAAAAACTGCTTTCTCCAAGTATCTATGGCATGTATTTAAACCTGGGATAAAATAGCTTAATTTTAAAATGCATAATAAATTCTACTTAAATCAGATTATAGTAAATATTTACTGATTGCTTATTTTGTGTCAAGGACAACAAAGCTAATATGATGGGATATTTTAATGACTGTTTATGATAACCATGGGGGGTCATTATTTACCCATTTGGCAAAAGAAGATGGTGGCGCACAATGATATTCAGTAACAAACTCTAGATAATATGAACAGTAGATCCTGGCTTAGCCCTGGTATATATGGCTTTTGAACCCAAATCTGAACTTAAGTAGTTCATAGACTATTCTGTATGTCAGTATTCTGCATAATCAAAGTTATTACTGACACACTTTTAAAAGGTATGTTTTCAATAAAATTGCACATATGTATGTGTGTGTGTCTCTCTGTGTGTGCATATAATAAAGTTTAATCTGTTAGGTTTCAGAAAACATTTTAGGATTTTCAGCCTACAAGGTGATAACCCTTAAAAGGATTTGTCAAATTTTCTCCAAAAAAAATGCAAAATGATGTCTAATTTTTCTGCACTAAAAATGCTTGCTGCAATATATGACACAGTAAATATACTGTATCAATTAAAGGCCTACAAAGATAGAGATTCATTAATGAAATTAGCCAGTCATCGATGAACACAGCCTGCATGATTCCAAGCATACGAAGCCACTAAGGGAGTTGAACTCAGAAACAGAGAAGGATGGTGATTGCCAGGGGCTGGAGGGAGAGGAGAGTGGAGAATCTGTCCCTGGGGATATTTTCAGTTATGCAAGGTGATTTCCTCTAGAGACTGACTGCCCAAGTGTGTGCTGGAGTGAGCACTGTACCGAGAACTTAAAAGTTTGTTAAGATGTAGGCTTCATGCTAAGTGTCCTTATCACAATATAAAAAAATGGTAATTAATTGCACAATTAATTAATTGCTTTAATGCACCAAAAGATCCTCATTAGAATTCGAGTTTCTCTATAAGAATGTGTACTGTTGCCTATGAAGTCATTTTAACAACCGCAATTACTCAGCATCTGCCCATATCTTTGGGAAAGCTCTCTGTCCCCCCTCTTTGACCTATTCCCCTTCTCTAATCTTAATTGAAGGGAATAATGCTTTTGACCAGCAGAGAGCAGCAATGATATGTTTTATAAGAGCGAGTTTGGGGAAGCTGACCATCTTTTCTGAAATGTCCCTTTGTGAGATCGGCCGCGACCCTGTCTTGAGTCATCCAGTCTTTGGGAATTCGATGTTACAAGAGCCTGAGGCTCCCAGAACTCAGTATAGGAGCTCGCTGCTGCTGCTCTGGGTCTCCTTCCTGTTTCACATCCTCCCACTGCCATGGGTGGCCTTGGCCCCTGTTTACAGCCTCGCCTCCTGGTGCTGTCACTGAGCCAGATGTGGGTCATAGGGCTCCAGCATCTCTGCCTTCACTGCCCCGCTGTGTTCAAGGGAGGGGCTCTGTGCTCCGTGCTCCTGCGTGACGCGCTGCTCACCCCCAGGGCAGTCTGCCTACCTAAATGGCTGGCGAGGGTCTTTGAGGATGAGAATAGGGAGGGGTCGCACTGATGGAGCAGTCATAGGACATCAGCTTGGGGCTGTGTATTTTCAGAAAGCAGGAGTAGAAGAGATGAAACAGGAACCTAGACAAAAAGCAAAGAATTTGTGAATAGAATCCAGGAGACGTGAAAATTTCAAGGATAAGAGGTATACGTTTTTAAAACCCTTCAATGGAGGTGATGGGCACTAACAGAAAAGGTATTGGCTTTGGGGACAAACGCTTTAAGGGAAACCCCAGAACATTTTAGGCTCATCTTAATCACATTACATGGAGTGGAGAGGTTGTTAACAAAGGACTTGCACAGAAGGAAGTTGCTATTAAAGGAAGTTGGGAAAGAGGAAGATCCTTCCCCTCTAAAGCAGGAGAGAAGTAGAAAAGAAAGAATGATAAATAGAGACATTGAGGTGCAAAGGAAATGAATGGCCTCAATCTGTTCAATACAGCAAAAGGTCTTGTCTCTCTGGTATACCTGTTTTTTTTTTTTCTTTTTTTTTTTTTCAGAATTGATGACAATTAAAAAATAGAAAATGAAACATAATGTAAAAAGAAAAGTATATGTTTAGCTGAGATCATATAATCAGAGACTGTAGTAAAGAATCAAAAGAAAGTATTGTCACGTTACCTTAATGCCTTGAGACTGCCAGTATTCAGGGGAGAGTGTGCGCTAAAATTTACTGAGTAGCATTGGGGATGGGGAAAGAATAAAGGGGTTGATGAGTCCAGGGAAAGGAGGATGAATCATGTAAATTTTGTATCCAGGCAGAATGCTAGATGAGAAAAGGTGGGACATGATGATGGAATGGGGTGTAGAATTTTGATAATGGGAAACCTGTAGGAATCCACATGGGTGTGGGAAGCAGAAGGACTGAAGATAGTGTCTTCATTACCCAACAGCCTCACTAATCTGTCTTGATCTTATTTAGTTCTTGGCACATGGAAGATAGTCAATACATAGTCAATAAATAATTAAATGGTAATTATTAAACTCAGGTTATTTTCAAAATAAATCATTAGAGTTGTGTACTCCAGGAAATAAGTTCTCCTGTTGTAAACAGGTAAAACCTAGAAACATTTAAAATAAGAATATTTAAACTCTTGTTCCTTCTGCCCCACTTCGTATCAAGGAGGGTCATCTTAGCATTCTGTAATAATTACTTGGGAAGTAATTAATGAATTTCCTTCCCTAGACAAAGGATTACTTTTGATATTTTCAAAAGCTTATTTTAACATCCTATTAAGGCATCTTCTGCACAGCTACAAACCCATAAAGAGAGTTTTGTCTTTCGACTCCACTGCCTATGAATACTGACTCAGTTCTTCAGGGCTCTAGAGGTCTAGGAAACTAAATCTGGAAAATTCCTTGGGAGCAGCAAGACCATATAATTTACCTTCCAAACCAAAACAGCTCTGAAAGAGGGAACACTTTTAATAATTAGCCAGATCAAAGTTGAAACTGAGCAGACTGTTGAATGCAGCCTCTCATTCTACAGATGAAAAGTGAAGGCTCCCAGAGGGGAAGTGGTTTCTCCCAATCTGGCATATCCACTCAGTAAGTAGGAGGGTTTAGATAAACATTGAAGCTGCTGATGATTTTTGGGTGCTGTGTTACAAAAGCAAGTGACAAACCCATTCTGTCAAATACACAAACATTTAGTAGCAAGTGATACAAGAACAAGGGTTCTGGATACTGTCTATTCTTGTAAACTTGGTGCAGTTCCTGCTCTTGGAATGTTCATAAAGATATGTATAAAAGATTCTAAAGCACTTGCAATAAAATTCACCCTTTTTACCTTTCATTTTTCTTTTTAATTGAAGTAGCTATACATTATAACACTCTAGAAATTTCAGGTAATCATCATTGAGAATCAACAAGTAGCTATACTATGTACTATATGAAGTCTACCACTAAATCCCAATCTATCTTTCATCATACCATTGTCCCAGTGTTCCCAATTTACCCATCCCCTTCTCCTTTCCTTCTAGTAGCCACTAATTAGTCTTAAAATCCAAATATTTGTTTTTGTTTTATTTAGTTCATCTGTTTATTTTCTCCATATAATACATACAAGTGAAATCATACAGTGTTTCTCCATCTGTCTTATTTCACTAAGCATAATTCCTCTAGGGCCATTCATTTTATTGTAAATGACAGGATTTCATCTTTTTTATGACTGAATAGTATTCCACCATATATGTGTGTATATTTTATACATAAATACACCCCACATTTTCTTTATCCATTTATTTATCAATTTATCAGTTGGTGGGCACTTAGTAGGTTTCTATTGGTTGTTGTAAACAATGCTGCAATAATCGTAGAGATTCATGTATCTCTTTGAATTGGTGTTTTTGTATTTTAGGGTAAATACCTAGAAGTGGGATAACTGGATCATATGCAATCTCTATTTAAATTTTATGAGGAATCTCCATACTTCTTTCCATAATGACTGCACAAATTTACATTTACCCAAACAGTGTAAAAGGGCCCCCATTGGGCCTCCCTGGTGGCATAACAGGTTAAGTCTCAGCACTATGAAGCTATCCAGAGCCACTGCAGCACGAGTTCGATCTCCAGCCAGGCAGCTTCCCACATGGTGCAGCACACTTCTCCTGCCTCTCCTGCTGCTCCCCTCAGCAGTGTACTTCAGTAGATCTGACTCTTCTGCTCCCCACTCTGTCTCTGGTGAATCCTCTCAAAGTCCCCCTCCCCCAACACACACACCTCTGGCCTACATTCCAACTTGTATGCATAAATAAATAAGTCTTTAAAAAATAAAAATAAAAGGGCTCCCTTCTTTCCATATCTTCTCTAACACTTGTTTCTTATCTTTTGTAGAAAAGCCATTTTCACAGGTGTAAGATGCTAGCTCATTGTTTTGATTTGCATTTCTCTATAGTAAGACTTGATAAATTATTTGGAAATATTTTCAAATTCATAGACAAGCTACTGGAATCTCACAAAGAACTCCTATTCTTTATTTCAGCCAGATTCCCCATCACTTTTTTCCCTTCTTTTATCTTCTCTGCACTCCTCAACTCTTCTCTCCTCCCTTTTCCTCTTATAACTACTTTCCCAATCAAGGAACTAATACATAAACACTAACATCCAATCAAGTGGCCCCATATGAAGAGTCATATCTGGAAGGTAGATTCTTTTTTTTTTAAGATTTATTTATTTATGCATACAATGCTGGGGTACAGGCCAGAGGCGTGGGGCGGCAAAAGGGTTCACCAGACAGAGTGGGGAGCAGAACAGGCAGAGCGATGGAAATTCACTGCTGAGGGGAGCAGTGGGTGAGGCAGAAGAGGTCTGAGGCGCCATGTGGCAATCTCCCCGCCCGGGCGTCGAACTCGGGTCACCACTGCCAATAGCTCTACAGCACAGCGCTTAACCACTGCGCCACCAGGGAGGCCCTGGAAGGTCGATTCTTTTCAGATGTTCACTAGGTGTTCCTGAGGTTTGGAAGGAAGTTACTTCATGTCCAAGTTTATTCCAAAGTACTTTTAACTTTTTACTGAAATATGAGAGTGCCCATATCATGAGTTTCCATTCTGATGGATTTATAACCAGCTGGACACACTTGTGACACTGACCAGACCAAAAGCATGACCAGCATCCCAGAAACCACCCTCAAGCACCATTCCAGTCTCCATGGCCCCTGTGGCATCAATATGCCTACTCCCATGAGCACCGTGATTTTCTTGGTTTTGTTTCTCCACGTCGATATACAACATACGGTATTTGCACCCTTCATCACTGACTACATTTGTTCAAAGTTATCTTTGCCACATTCTTGCTGTGCTTGTAGGGTTCTTATTGCTGCGTGGTGTTCTATGTGCAATTAGACCATCATCACATTTTCATTCTATTTTTCTGACTTGTGGCTCTGAAAAATGGTGCTGCGGTGAACCATCTACTTTATACCTTTTCTGAGCACGCTGTGTATTTTAGTTGGACATATATCCCTGGCGGGAAAGAACTGGGCCATAACATGTGCATATGTTCAACTTTATCTGCTGTGGTATATTAAAGCTACTTACCGTCCATGTGACATATGAGTTTTCCTACAAATCTATAAAAATAGCAGAACCAAGACAAGTAACCAGGTATATTAAGCACTCTAAGATCCATTCATTCCATAACATACTTTTATGTAGCTCCTACCTGGGTAATCTGAGGCACTGTGGATAAACAACAACAATTTCTACTTTCTCTCCACATTCAAGGAGGATGTGAGGATTAAGCAGCAACATGAAGAAATTTTTTAATACAAAGGAGCAGGACCAACATCACCCAGTGGAGAAGCTTCTTGGAACTGGTGTTTCTGACCTGCATTTTGAAGAATGACTGGGAGTTATACAGATGATGAAGGCAACAAAAGGGAGTTTAGTCCTATGTGGTCCACACGCAGAAACTTAGCGCAGTGATTCTCAAACTCAGCTACACATTCCAATCATCTCATGGAGTCTCAAAATTTTTATGATACCAGGACTCCACCTCAGACCTGTGAATTAAGAATCTCTGCCAGTGAGACCTGGGTTAGCTTTAATGTTTACAATCTTGCCAGGTGCTTATAATGTGAGGTCATGATTAAGAGCAACTGGGTTAGAAAATTTACAGTATAGCAAGTCAGTCAGTATGGTTGATACACAGACTAGGAGGCACAGAGAGTAATTTGAAAAAGGTCCAGGAATGAGAGGTGGACCAGTCATCCAAGCCTTACCTCCTTGGACAAAGGTTTTGCAGGGAAAAACAATCTCATTGGCACTTAATATAAGTCGGTAAATAGCGTGTGAAGAATAGGTAAGGGGGTGGTGCTTAACACTTTTTGCTCCGCTCACGTATTCACGTATTCACGTGTTCATCTAGTCTCCGGTTTTTCACACCATGGTGGATTTATTTGGAACTATTAGGAGCTATTTCTTTGATCGTACTCAGTCTAGAAGCTTTAATCTCTATGCATTTAAAATTTCATTGAAATATATCCAGTAGTTCAGGAGCGGCGTGTGTTTTATTGAATGCTTCTACCATTCATGTGGTGGCACAGAAAATAGCCGGCACAAGAAGTGTTAAGAAGTCTCCCAGCCAGTGATGTATAAAACATCATTTACATTCACACTGGTTTAATTAGCATTTCTGTTCTGACACTGGTTATATTATCTCAGTTTCTGATACATTTATGCCAAGAACATCAACTTATATCAAACAAACACATTTTAAATAGCCAACTTAAAGACTCTTCCCTTAAATATTTTGCATTTGTAATGACCCAGGGTCTGTGTCTGTCTCTCTTGCAAAGTGGGAAAAATTCCCCCAATTTGATTCTCTGCATAGTCTCTGTTGTTTCCAAAGTCAACAACAGTAGGTTGAAGGGAAGGATGTGTGTGCCAGAGCGGGCGTGAGCGACGAGGGAAGCCGAGTGAAAACGTGTGTGCTTTGTATGTTAGTGATACTGGAACAGGGAGGTCCCCAGGGAAAAGGGAGGCTCCAGGTTCCCTGCCCCACCCAAGGAAGTGTGGAGCTGAGCAGGGAGAGCTGGAGAGGAGACTGGGGAGGAGGAAGCAGGGTGGGGAGCCAGGAGGGGACCTGGAGGAGGCACATGGAGCAGAGAGACATGTGACAAAGCTGCACTTGCTTCTCAACCTTGGACTTGTACCAGGGACTTGAAGGGCATGGAGGAAGACACTTGAAACATGTGAAGAAGCTCCACTTGCTTCTCAGCCTCGCACTGGCTGTAATAGACATGGGTGCGAGACTGTGGGGAGGTTAACGATGGCAGCTTTTATCCGATTTTGATTTTGCTCTTTTCCTTCCAGACTTTTCTGGCCGTTTCTTGCCCCTTCCTGTGGGTCCTCACAAGAAGGTGCCTTAGACTTGTGGCAGCGTTCAGGCCTCAGTGTCCCACTTTGGGCCAACCCTGTTTGGTTGGACATTTACCCACAAGGGGATGGGTAACTTTGGATGCTTCATTTGGAAACTATATTCTTTATCTTTCCCTTCTCAGCTCTTTGTTGCACACTAATTATATTAATCTCCTTTCCATTAAAGGCCTTATGCATTGGAATATTTTTTGTCTTGATGTGGCAGATGGCAGAACCTATTTAGAGTGGGCAAGTTTGTGGGTTCTCAGGTGCCCCTCACCCTGCTCCATAACAATACCTCTGTACAAGAAGCACTGGGATGGGAAAAGACTATTGTGTCGAATTGCTAAATCCCTGGCTCCTACGTTACCAGTTTCATCACTTCCTACCGGTGATCCTATGGACTTCTAAACCCAAGATTCTCATCCGAGAAATGGGAGGGTGACACATTTTACTGAGAACGGGCTCTCTCCTAAGTATTGTGCGTAAGCTTTGAAAGCCTTAGCACCCCCCAAGGAATGCATTGCCATACAATGATTAACATTCATAGTGCATTTTACATATCAGAAAAAAGAAACAGGACCTCAGAGACTAACTCTGAACCTTGATCTTTTACTTCCTACACATTGCTCCCTTCTTAACACAAAACCTGTCAAGAAAGAGCCGGTCCTGTTTCTGTAGAAAGAAACAAATTACCCCAGCAGTGCACAGCTATATTGTCCCCACTGACCATAATGTCAGCAAAAGCCGGCTGTGCTGCTGTAGTTGATCAGGCTTTTTACACCCTTGGCCTCTGTGTGGCCATCACCTGAGGCCTTGATCTTGTTAACATAGAAGGCACGTGGGTGTGGGGCACGTGTGCACAATTAGGGACACCTGGGCGTAGGTGTGTGCGCATGTGCAAGTATGCACGCCTGTGCTTAGGAGGGAGGTGATAAAAGGGCAGCGTCACCCTGGGGAGGGGGCACCAGTTGCTCTCTCCCTGCAGGCTGGAGTCCCTGCTCTGTTAAAACCTGTGAAAACGATGCTAAGGGCTCCAGAATTCTCCTTCACATCGCTAGAACCGACAGTGGACGTACTGGCCTGGGAGGGTTGCAGAATAGATGGCTTGAGCATGTTGCAAGTGAGAACCTTAGCTCCTGGGAAAACGCAGGTAATGACATTTTATCTTTCCATGCAGTATTTGTTGACTACCTACTACAAACACGCCGGGGCTTCTAGGCAGTGGGTGTATGAAAAGTTGTCGGTAAGTCAAACAGGCAGCTCTCCACATTCAGCGTCTTATGGAAGCCAAGTATTTCAGGGAATAACATCCTAGTCCTCAACCATACAGCCTCCTATCTGGCTTGGTAGAAAAGTCTGCTCCAGACGCTCTTTGTTGATATTGTGTTGTGTTGTCTATTTGAACAGTGTTAACAGAAATATCCCCATGTCAGACTTCCAATGCCACCTGCTTCACGAACAAGTACTCATTTGAGTTTGCTTTTTTTCATTTATTTGTTTTGCTTTTAGTCAAGGTAACATTGGCTTACGGCACTGTATGTGATTTAGAGGCGTGGGATCATCCCCTGAGAGTGTTATCACCCCACCATACCCACCACCAAGACGCCCAAGCCTTCTACCATAGCGACCGCATTTGTGTTTTAATCGGGGGGAAAAGGCTCTCAACAGCCATGGGCTTCTGGTCTGAATGGGGCTAGCTCAGCTCAGGCGCACGCTCCCCTTTTCCGTCGTCATCTCCACGACAGCCATTTGTATCTTCTTGTGCTTTTACGTTCTGCTCACTTCTCTTTGCAGCTTTTTGTAATACAGATGATTGAGCCAGCCAATATGATTTGTTCTAATTCCCCAGCTTATTAAATCAAGCACTTGAAGGTCAGTTTTAAACAGAAACAGACCAGGAGTTCTTTTAATAAGCGTAGGTGGTTATGCATGAGGGGCGTGATGGAACACGAGGCACAGAGGCTTCTGTTTAGGACATCTCCAAAATACTCTTGTAAATACAGGTGGATCATAACTGCCTTGGCCTCAAAGTCTGAAATGATTTTTATGTACCTTTATAAACTTTCTATTCAGAGCAGCTTGTTTAACAAAAACTGATTGATCAAAGAGAAGCCAGAAAAATGGGAGAATTATAGCATCTAGGTGGGAGTAAAGCCAAAGAACAAGGCCGCTGATTTAGCCATTGAAGAGAGTGACGTTTTAGCCAAGATTCCTCTCCACTAACACACTGGAGAGTTTCTGATATTTAGTATCTACATGTATTCATTTGTTTTGTTAAAAAAAAAATGTTGAGCACCTACTAAGGCTGGTGCTACTCTAATTTCTGGGAATTCCACAGTGAGCAGGTTACGATCTGGTGGGGAGGGATAGAGGGCTAAATAAGATGGCATAGAGATGCTCAACACGTAAACAAATAAATATGGTATTTTCAGATAGGAAGAAGTAACATGACTAACGCACATAATTGAGCAGTGTGGAGGCAGAGGTGACCTTCTCTGTATGTATGGGTTGTCACCGAGCAGACCTCGAGACCAGGGGTTGCAAACAAGTGCTTTATTTGGGAGTTGATCCCGAGTGTGGTGAGAGTGGGGAACTGAGAGAGTACAATGAGGCAAGCAGTATAGACTAGAGAACACCCTCTGTCTGGCTCTGGATGCAGAAACCTTTGTCCTGTATTGGGCTGCCAACCTGGGCTTTGGGATGGACTGGAAAGTTGCCAGCATTTGCAGATACCAAGCTGAGGGAAGTCCTTGGGGTGGGGGAGAAGGATGCTCTTGAGTTGAGAATGATTAGGCTTGTGAAAATTCAAATGCAGAATATTCCAGGCAGAGGGAATAGCAAATAAAAAGACCTGGAAGTGAATACAAATTTGGTCTATTGCAAGACCCCAAGGAAGAGTTTGGGGCTGACCCCGGCATGCATTTTGAGGTCAGAGTAATGATTTAGGATTTGATTATCATGACTGACCTTGGTGAGCCTGTGTCTTCTTTCTATCTTGATGGTTTGCCTTGGCTAAAAGTGTTGAATACCATTGCTTTTTGCCCTGTGCCTATAAAGAAACCATTCCGCTTCTCTGTACCTTGTTTTCCCCATGTGTGAATGGGAAGGAACATCGCTGGTCCCTCCAGAGATACACTGATTCTATTTCACTAAATTGGAAGCACCATGAGGACAGGAACTTTTTCCTCCAGCTTCTCCTCACATAAAGTTGGTGCTTAGTAAATACCTGTTGACCAAATGTTGAATGTTGTGATTCCCAAGGGCTGTGGGCTTTGGAGTTAGATGCACAAAGATTTAAGTCTGTGTTCAGTCTGTGTGATCTCTTCTCCCCGGGATGAATCATTTCCCAGAACCTCAGCTTCCCTGTGTGTTCAGTGAGGATGCCTCTTTGCAATAACTTTTCAAACAATGGGCTGGATTGTGGGAGATATTACATGCGAAACCACCCAGCGCATCCCCAAGTGCTGAGCAGATTTATTATCCTTCCATCTTTTAGCCCAATAAGGCCAGTGAGAGCAGTGTCGTGGCCATGCTGATATCCAGGAGACTCTGATTGGGCTTCCAAAGACTGATCTTCCTTTGGATAACATAACAGATCACGTTTATCTTAATCATTAGGCTTTGATGTTTTGTTTATACTTGGCAAAAGGTCACAGAGAACTGAATATAAACCTGGATGGAAAAGGTTACAGAGTTGGTCTGCTGAAGACAATTACAGGGTATTTATAAACTTGGGAGAGTGTGAGTCATGGATGGAAGCCCCACATCCACCCCGATACCTTGCCTCTCAGCCCCAACCGCTGAAAAGGAATGGTTCAAATAAAGGTTTCAGCCACATGGTGAGCCCTGCTATTCCTCAAGGAAGTCCCCTTCCCTGCCCAAAGAAAGTAAAATAGTTAAAATCTTTAAAAGTGTTGTATGTCAGTGTACTCCTCATGGACTCTCCGATCAGACCAGGTGTGCTCAGATGATAAGGGGTGATGTGTCCCCCTCACTTCGCCCTTAATAACAAGAGGCTGCAATGAATAGACTTTTGGTGGTGGAGGGGGTAAGTAGTAGAATTGCTCTGTGAACTGATTACAGAGCATTCAGAGATCAAACATCTTGTTCTTTTCCTGTAGCTCGTCCCCCCTTCCTTAGTGCACAGTATTCCTGAATTTTCTGTGTGGTCTGAAGTTCAGCAACCAGGGCAGTGTTGTCGCCTGAGAATTTCAAAAGTTTGAAAATGCAAACTCTTGAGCCCCACCCCAGATCCACAGCATTAGAAACTAGGTGGGGGCCTAGAAACTGTTCTAACCAGTCCTTCTGGAGGTTCTGATGGATATTTAAGAGTGAGAACTACTTCTTTGGATCTAGCAGGGGTGGGAGCTGAGCCAAGAATGCCCCCCTGACTTCCTCTGCAGGTGGGGCCGACCTCCCTGCAGTCGCCAGCTTGTCCCCCTCGTCCAGGTGACCCCGACATCCCTAAGCTACTTGACTTCTTATCTCAGTCCCAAATACTCACTTCCTTGAAGCCTCGGAGTTCATGCCTGATGAAGCATTTTCCGGAGGCAGCTGAAGGGGGCTGAGGTCATAGGAATGAGATCACGCGTGTCAGGTTGTCCAAGTGTGGAGGCCCAGCCCCCCACTCCGTGCTCCCTGAGATCCTCCCCATGGCCCATAATTAAGCACCTGTTGTCAATACTAAATCAGCCTCACTGTCACGGTGATTTTATAGAACAGTACTGAGCTTTAACTTTGCTAAGAACCTATAGCTTTTCGTCTTTGAGGATCACAAAGGCGCCCTAACTTTATCCTAGTTCTGGTTGGGGCCTGGCCCAGAAAGATGGGGATGAGGGAGAGCAAAAGGTGAAAAAGTCCGTTCATTAAAATATTAAATGACCTGCTCAGAGAGGGACAGCAGAGAGTGTCGTGTCAGAGATGGAAAAGATTCTGGCCATATCCCACCCAAGCTGTTTATGTTCAGCGGGAGGGAGAGATGGGAAAGGTGAAAACCTCTAAAAATCACAGGCCCGAAAGGACTTGGGTCTTTCAGATGTTGCGCCCCAGACTTCTGCTCCACAAGTCCCTGATCCTTGCAGAGGCCCACAAAGCAAAGAATATTTTCAGAGCCATACCTGGTATGTCCTTGCCTCTCTCATTCTCTCATAAGCAGAGTTTTCCAGAAACTGCATAATATTGATACCACAAACTGAATAAAGAAACAGACATGAAAATCCAGCTGTTTCGTTACACTAGAAGAAAAAAGCGTGCAAAAATGCAAACCAATGTCACTCTTCTCGCTCTTTGTTATGGAAAATACAGTTGTTTTTCATAAAATGCTATTTAGGGCATGTAATGGGTTTATTTTACACATCACTTTTTTTAAACTATTCATTTAAAATTTTAATATAGCAAATGTTACTGATTCTGAAGGCTATTTGGTCTTGACCAATGACTCCCCAACATATTTTGAAAACCCAGTGCTAGTTTTCAAGCGAGAAGGGTTTATCGTGGAACACACATTAAGAGAGAGCAGAAGTACCTTCACGGTGTACCCGGATACAGGCGACGGGGCCCTCAGCCCACTCTCCTCTGAGAGCTACAGGGTCCTGGATTCCTGGGGTGGGTTACCAGGGTGTGGTGGGCGCAGCATGGATGCGAGTTTTAGGCTGGGCTTCCTGGGGCACATGCAGATGGGTTACCTCCCTCTCTGCGCCCCGTCTCTCATTAGCATCTTAAGCCTCCACCCAGAGGTCATTTTAGCTAACGAGACTTAGTCACCTCTGGTTCGCCTGCGCCATCTGTGTTTGCGTAGCCGCCAGGTTTCAGCCGGTCCTGGAGCCTTCTTGAAAAGCAGGACCCTCTGCTGGGTGGAGGGGTAAAGGGGTGTACTCACTGGTGACTGGCTGAATCCCTCTTAGCCTGGGGGCTCCATGATGGAAAGGTCGTACAACCAAGTCTAGGTCTGGGTCCTGTGACATCAATACTGACAGACAAAACCTACATAAGCAGAAGTGCTTTGTGACCCGTCTCCATTTTGAAGTATGTGCACAGGTTCTGAGATCAAGGAGTTTGAGAACTGCTACACTCTACCAGGACTTTAAACAACTGGTTGACTCTCAACTCAGCAATAAGAAGACAATTTTGAAATTGGAACTTCTGTGAGGATAGAGATACTTGTCTTCTTTGCACAGAATTGCTTCCCATATTCGTATGTCAGTGTCTGGCATTTAGGCGACATTCAATAAGTATGACATGAAACAATAAGAGAATATATGTTTTATATTTAAAATGGTAGTTATTCTACTAATAATTTTTAAAAACCCAGAGAAGACATTTTCAGAGCAACTGACCCATCTCTGGGCACTAGTGGTAGGGACTGGGGTCGGGGCAAGGGGTCTACTTATTGTCTTCCTGATGACCCAGAAACAACAAGAAGTGGGAAGTACCCACAGGGTGGCCTCAATGCCCCTTTGCTTTCAACCATGCTCCTTTCTCATCTTCTCTTTGTCTTCCATCTTCCATATGTACTGTCTTTGAGTGTCAGCTTTACCTTAAGAAGCAGAGATGTGATCTGGAAAGTTATAGTTTAGGAACTATGGAATTATGTCCCCATCTCTGTAACCGGGCTGAGTCCAAAGTAAACATGGTGCTCCCTGGAGGGGTTTGCTGATGAGAATGAAAGCCCCAGTGAAAAATGCTAAGTTTGCAGATTGGGGTGGATAGTCTGGTGAGAAGTAAAAGGGACTGAAGGAGAAGGGGGAAGTCAGTCACCATGATGTAGGAAAAGAAGCAGCAGCTGCCAGTACATAAAATTTTGGATTGAGCATTTTTGGAATCTTTAGTGACTTTGGGGCCAGCAACTTGTGAGGCTTTGCAAGTAGCCGAGCAACGGAAACTGCTCCCAGTTTTGTTTTACTGCGGCCGAAGGAAGAAGGCAGAGGCCCGAAGCGGGCGCCTTCCCAAAATGCGTGAGTGCAGTCTGCAGGGCCATCTGGCCACTGTAGTTGCTGTTTGCAGTGTTGTTGGCCTGGTGCTGTGCTGGGGCACCGTTGCAGTTTCGGGAGCATCTCCAGTTCTGTTCTGTGTCCTCCTCATGAGTTGGAACCTGGCTTGCAGTCTGATTGTTGCGTGTCTGCAGAAAAAGGAAGACACAATTTTGGAAACGTGGCCTGCTGTTTGGAAGAGGAGCTCCACATCAGCAGTGGCAGGAAGACGCCACCTTTGTTACTTTTCTGGGACTTAAAGGACTGGACACTGCTTTAAGTAAGGTAAATGGCCATATGTTGACTTCAATAATTCTTTGCTTGGCCCTGTTTGTTAAATAAATCCCATTGTTATTGTTTCGTAAGCCTGAGTAACTAGTCTTGCAATTGTGCGCATGGGTACAGAACCAAGATAGTGACTGGTAAGCAATTTGGGCACTGTCTTTGACAATTTTAAAGCCCCATTTGCCCAGTATCAGTCCTGTGGACTTATGTCCTCATCTCTACTTTATTTGTGCTCAGATTTAGCAGGTGCCTGAGTAACTGAGGGAAGTGACCTTGATTTGCAAAACTTACACACCATCCCATTTTCCTTAGGATACTGTTTTTGTTTTGTTTTGCTTTGCTTTGTTTGGCGGAGAAATAGTTACTATGAGAGCACTATTTCGGTAAATTTTTCATAAGCGCTCCCTTCTCCCTGAAACATGTCAGAATTAATGCTTCCCCAAGAGGAAGTCATCCTGAGGGGCTACATTCTTATCGCCTCATTGGAACCTGTTGTCTGTGAGGCTGAGTGACTGCCTCCAAGTGACTCTTCTTGGCTCCAAACTTCGGATTGTGTCAATTCCAAAATTTGGCATTGTCTTTGTCCATTCAGCTGTTGTACTGAAATATCACAGACTGGGTGGCTTATAAAGATCTACACTCCCCACAGTTCTGGATCCTGGCAGTCTGACATGTGGCCCTGGTGCAGGTCTACTTCCTGGTTTGTAGACAGCTAGCCTGTCACTATGTCTTCAGGTGGCAGAAGAGGCAAGCAAGTTCTACAGGGTCTCTTCTTAGAGGTCACTGATCCCTTTCCTGAAGGTTCTGCCATCATCTCCTAACTACCACCTAAAAGAATTACCTCCAAATACCATCAGTTGGGGGTTCAGAGAGCGTGTGTATTTGGTGGGGAGAGGCACAAATATTTGGACCTCAGCTGCTTTGATCTCTACTTTGTCTTGAGAATTCTGAATAAGGCATCACGTTGAGGGGCCTCCCTGGTGGCGCAGCGGTTAAGCACTGTGCTGTGGAGCTGTTGGCAGCGGCGACGCAAGTTCGACAGCCAGCTGGGGAGATTCCCACATGGTGCGGCATACCTCTCCTGTCTCGCCCGCTGGTCCCCTCAGCAGTGTATTTCCATCAATCTGCCTGTTCTGCTCCCAACTCTGTCTCTGATGAACCCTCTTGCCGCCCCACACCTCTGACCTGTACTCCAGCTTGTATGCATAAATAAAAAAATCTTTAAACAAAAAATCTTTAAGTAATTTAAATAGTCTAATCTGGAATGGCCCACTAATCAAGACGAAGTGGGGACGAAGTGGGAATTTGGTGTTCCGAATCCTCGAAGAGGGTCTTCTCTAAAAGATACCAGTGTTGAACATGCATTTAGTAATTATACTGCAATCTGTAAGTACAGGCGCCCATGTGTGTTTTTCTATCTGTCCTTCTGGACAAAGGAGCAAAAATGGAGCAAAGGACAGACAGGTGATGGACAGGGGACAGCTGGGGTTGAATATGGATTGTAATAGCTTCAGCAAGCATAATTTCTCGCCTTCATTAGCCAGTTTTGCTGGAGAATGGGATGTCGGAAGGCATTTGTGCTGTTCCAGAATAAGCTGGCATGTATATTCATGAGAAGCTAGTTTGTTATTTTTTAAAAAATGGCCTCCTTATCTACAAAATTCTCCAGCAGGCTGAATGGACTGAATTGTGGGCCCCCAAAATTCATATATTGAAGTCCGAATCCCAAGCACCTCATAATGTGACTGTATTCAGAAACAGATTTTTAAGAATTAAGGTTAAAAGAGGTAATTGGAGTGGGCACGAATCCACTATGACTGGTGTCCTTATAAGGTGAGAAGACTAGGACACAGGGAGAAGAGGTCCATGTGCAAGCCAGAGGCCCCAGAAGAATAGCCCAGCTGACACCTTCCTTGATCTGGAATGTCTTGTCTCTCTAGCTGTGAGTTTCTCCTCCCAGGGGAGTACTTGTGAGGGCAGCCATATCAAACGAATACACAGACCCAGCGTTTCTCATGAGCACTTCTCATGATAAATGGTCTCTTCTTTGGTATGGTCTGAATGTTTATGTCTCCCCGCCCCAGAATCCATAGATTGAAAACCTTCCACCCAAGGTGACAGTGCTAGGAGGTGGGTCATTGGGCAGAGATTAGCAGATGCGGGTGGATTCCTCGGAAATGGGGTCAGTGCCTTTTATAAGAAGCACCGGAGAGTTAGCTCACCTATTCCACCATGTGGGGACGAAGTGGGAATTTGGTGTTCCGAATCCTCGAAGAGGGTCTTCTCTAAAACCTGACCCTGCTGTCACCCTGACTTCATACCTCCCGCCTCCAGACTTGTGAGAAGTAAATGTCTATGATTGATAAGCCACCCAGTCTTGGTATTTTGTTCTAGAAGGCAGGATCAACTAAGACGTCCACACCAGCAACCAAAGACCCAAGCCCAGATTTGCGAATGTCTGGAAATGGGGCGAACACTACCCCCCAACTCCCCCCGGGCAGCTGGGTGGACTCACTCAGAGGAATGGCATTGAGAAGGCTGCAGAGACCTCAAAGATGGCTTCTTATATCTTCCCTGTCAAGAAGCCCACACCTCACTCAACACCTCCCCACTCTGCTTTCTGGGGTGTGAGGCAGCTCCTCTGTGTTTCTAAACCACACAAAGCTTGGGTTGTCAGTGCTGACACATTGAATAACAACACTTAATTAACAAGCACACACGACTCTAGCACCTTTTCCTAATTAATTTACCCCAACTTAATTTCCTTTGCCTCACACTTTCTAAATTCTAACTAAACCCGCTAATTACTCTGTGCTCATTCTGTTGCATTCTTCTAGAAAGGAGAAAAAAGTCTTACAAATATTAGTTTTGGAGATAAAGGGGGCAGTGGATTCAACAGAGGACCCACTCCTTTCTCATCTTCCCTTTGAGTGTCATATGTGGTCTGGTCATTGTTTATATTCTGAGTCTCTCAGTTCTGTGAGGGACAGGAGGACTAAGTGAATAAGGCAGTGCCTCTCCAACATTCACACAACCCATTTAAAATCACCTACATGGAGAGACAGACACACATATGTCAACAAACATTACAATTTCACAACTCATCTTGCCCAATTTGTCTACACAACAACCCTCTAAGGTTATCACTTCTTCAGGAATTTCTCTTAGTGATTCCATCCTATCAGTTTACTGAGTAACACATAACAAATTGGTGCTTGATAAATATTTGCAGGGTTTTTTCTAGCTGTGTTTTTTCTTTATCTTTGGTTTGACTGTGACTAATAGAAAAGATATGACTCCAGGTAGAAACTAAAGCTCCAGTGAAGATAACGCCTATTCTGAGTGTTAATTGCCTAAAGTGCAGGGGTTGCCTCTCTCAGCTGAGGTGAAAAAGCAGGGGCAATATATTAAGGGTAATAGGAGGGGAAAAACTGGAGGACATAAAACAAAGAAATGGACCAAGGAGCCCACTTAGAAGACTTCAGTCAGCTTGCTGTGCTGCTTCGATAACGCCTAGCCTGTCCACATGAGACGAATGCCACTGAGCTGGTCGTTCACAGGATCTGTACACTGCCCCTCTCTGGAAATAACATTAGCTCTTTGGCGAGTGGTCCAGTCAGGGTAAATTAATTTTGACAAAATTGGGTTCATTATTTTCTCTGAGTGGCCAATTAAATGCTATTGTTTTTTTTATTTAAATGGGACTGTCAACATATTTACTTTAAAAAACAGAAAATGAGCTAATGCATTAAAGTGTCCATTAACTCGTTTATTACCTAATAGTTAGTAACTTAGTCTGTAAGGCAATGGTTATCAAACTTGGCTAAATAATAGAATCATCCATCAAGACAAAATAATTCCTTATGCTCAGGCTGTACTTCAAGTCACTAAACCAGAAATTGGGGTGAGATCCAGGAGTTTTAAAACTCCTCAGGGGATTCCAGTGGCCAGTCAAAGCGGAACATTGCTAATCTAGAATTAGACCCCGTGGTTTAAATCCCAGCCATCCTGCGTATGAATGGAACAAGTGTAACTCTCTTGCTTATTTTCCTGTTCCCTCAAATACAATCCCTTTTCTCTATAGGGCAAAAACCAACAAGAATGATTCTTTATTCCTTGGATGGATGGATGAATGAATGAATGAACAACGGATGTATTTGCCAAATGGAATCTTGAAAGTGTTGTGGATTCCAAGGAACAATCTTGTGGTCAAGGGCTAACCATGGTGTGTGGGACTTGAAGTTTAGATAGTTTGGAGAGCCACCCTTTAAAAAGGATTTTCATTATCTAACTTGATATCTACAATCTATAGAATTAGGGAGGGCCTTAGTAAATAGAGTCCGAAAGCTTCATCCCCTTTAACTTTATGTTGAATCCAGTATAAAGTAGAGGGGGAATGGCATGAAAAGGATTGTGAATTACTCCAAACATCATCTCTTTCACTTTGCCTGGCCTCACACTGAATTGGTCCTTCAGAGACTTTTGGTTACTTGTGAGTCAAAAAGTTTTTATCTGTTGGACATCAAGTTTATCTTGATGAGGTTCTAATACATTTTATTTCATTCCAGTGAAATATATTGATTCTAAAATATTTTGTTCATTCACTTCTAAGAGCCCAGAGTATCTTTGCTAAGGTTTGCTTTTCTTTTTGGTACCCATTTATTCCCAGAGGCTAAAAATCCAATTTATTATTATTGATCTTTCAGTAGAGTGCAGAACTTTTTTGGATTAGATTTTTTTTTCATCTCTGCTTAGTTTAGTTTTATAATTAAACTCCTACTATAAGTGAATTTTCAACCATTTTAATAAGTATTGGAAAGATATACTTAATCCTTTTGCTACCATTTTGAAGTTACCGAAACAAATAGGGTGTTTCTAGAAACTTCATGTGGTAAGATTTTATCTTTGAACTTAATTCTGTTATTTGTTGTAACAAGAATATTTTCAAATTTTTATGAGCTTAATATTCTCAGTTGGGGTAAAAATAAAAAAAGTAAATCCACAGGCCCTGATTTCAATGGGTAAGTGTTTATTTTAGATAAAATATGAAGAATGCAAACTGTGTGAAACTATTACAAGTCAAGTATGGATGCTAGCTCTATTCACAGCCATGTTAAACTGCTTGGTTACAGATGTGACCTGGAAAGACATGTGCAGACAGAGTCACAGTGGAATTATGGGAAAGAAGGGCATGAAATTCATTTAAGTCCATGCTGGGAAAAACAGTGCAGGAAGGTGACAGAATCTATGGTGAGATCTTTAAGGAAAGTGGTCTGGTAGGGTAGAGGACATAGGTAGAGGACTCACGTGGAGCACTGGTAGAAAGCAAAGATTCAATCAGAAGCAGCTAAATCATTGTAAACCTTAAAGGATTTTCTTATTGCCCTGTTTCTCAGTGGGGACAATGATTTCATTGTGCTACTGAAGGTTTAACAGCTTTGAATTTAGAATCAAGAAGATTTATGTTTTATTCCTGTCCTTGCAATTTTTACTAGTTATGAACTTTGGCCAACTACCTTCACCTTCCTAAACTTGAGTTTCCTCATCTTTAAATGGTAGCATTAATGATTCCATGTCTCTTAGGTTTGCGATGAGTTTTTGACAAAACAATGGACTGTTGTTTTAACAAAACAATAGTCAGTATATAGTATTGACATCTAGGGACAACCTAAACACTTACTGTGTAATAACCTCTACCATGACTCCAACATTAGGGTGGCTAGCATGTCAGTGATGATCATTACTCAAATAGGAAACTTGTGAGATTTTTACTTCGTTGTACAATATATTGAGTTTAAGATGAAAAAAAAGCCTATAAGTAAAAACAATACATGCATTTTTTTAGGTCACATTATTTCATTAAGCTGCCAGAATAATCTAGACTATGTTACTATAGACTTAATGCATGGAAGGGGGAATGAAGAATTTAAACAATAAACAGATTAATCTTAGTCCTGATTGTACTTTTGCTCAAACCTAGAACCTACTGACAGATTGTTTATGAAAATGAGTCATTTAGATAATGATGTTTACTGAGATATGGCAGAGTCTGTGCTGGGAGAGGCACAGGAGGAGGTTCACTGTGGATAAATGAGCATCTGTGTATTTATGTCAAGTATCTGCCACTGAAAGTAGAGTTTTACATATGATGGAAAGGGCTCTGATAAAATGGAATCGGAGATAGAGAACAGGCCAGGTTGGGTCTGAACCATATCAAACTATCTAGATTTTCCATTTTCATCCTGGTCAGTGTAACCAGCCAACAGAAAGTGGAAATAGATTCCTAATTCTAGATTTAGATCAGATGGACTAACATTGATTCTTTGATGGAGGAAAGAACTCATTGTGACATATCCAAGTTAAGTACATGTTGTCTGTTTCTTGGTATAGTTCTGCTACTTGTGGTGTTTTAAGTGACTTTGTATGTGATTTTATTTCATTTTAGACAAATATTACCCAAACACTCATCTGTCAGACAGATGACAAATGGTATAAAGCAAATTCCCTCTAGTTAAAAGTAGAGTTTCTCAAATTGTTAGCCTATCTACAAATTGACTGCACAGTTTGTGAAGATGCAGATTTTCAGTCCTAACCCCATCTTTTAATTTAGTAGGAATGGGAGGGACCTTAGAACCTGCAAATTATTGACCACTCAGTGACCCTGGTGAGAGAGGAAGCGATGACGACCAGTGTGGAGTTAAGTTTGCCCTTAGTTTCTGTCTGCACTGGGGAAATGGATGGTGAGCAGGACAAAATGGAAATTACTAGGAGAATCAAAGCAAAGGCAAGAGGTCAAGTTGTTTTAGCTGAGTGTAAGTGGTTCAGATTAAAAAAGGCTTCCAGTTTGCACTAAAATGCATCAGAATTAATTAGAATCTTGAAACCATCTGAAGTTGCAGAATAGGGGAGTGATAATGTAAAAGTTAATAGATAAACAATGTTGATTTCATGGGGTACATTGTAAAGCTGGAAAGCCAAGTAGAAGCTTAGGAAAGTTGCCTTGTATATTAGTTTTTGTTTCTTCGGTAATCACTAAATGAAAGTCAACCACCAACTCTCATATCCCCTGTTCAAATATTGAGCATTGATGTAAATGTTCATCTTTTGAATCCTACCCCAGAATGATTCCATCTCTCCACATAGCTTTTGAAGCTGTGTCATTGTTTTCAGTGCTTCAGGAACCCCCCTTTTGTACTAACAATTGAGCAGTTTGTAATTTGGAATCCCTTAACCTAGATTCGGTCCCAGAGCAGCTAACTGAAAAGTTTGTTTGATGTCTCCCATTGAGTGTATCTTTTCTTTCCACCTAGACAGATTCAACCTCTTCTTTATATTTCATTCAACTTTCCAATTCAACCTCTTCTTTATATTTCATTTAACTTTCCAAAGCAAAGAGATAAGTCAGTCTAGAAATGAGAGGAAGAGAATCATTTTGTCAGTTGCAATAGACAAGGAGATGATTTCCCTGCTGCTTACACAGCTGAAATACAGACCTATGTCTGTGTGAAACCCAACTTGATGAGCTTGCCTTTGTTGCTGTAGCTGAAAGAACCTGTTTCTTGGGAGTCCTACCTGGAACTGGATTGTGTTATTGCTACCTGCAAAGCAACTGTGTGGTCAACAAGTCATCCCCTGCCCTGCAACTGCAGCAGTACATCACCAGATCGCCCCCAGGATTTGAGTTCAGTGGAATAGCTATTGTGAAGCATGTCAAAAATCTTATGTTTATGCATTAAGAATTGATAACATTTACAGAATAGTATTATAGGATAGACAATATTTTCCCTCAGGGCTTACAGTCTGGGAAAAAAATAGAAAGCAAACATAAGCAGATTTCAAAATGGTAGCCGTTTGGCTATTTTAATATCAATGGGATTGGACTCTATTTTTCTTCTATGACTGTTGGAGAAAAGGGAAAGAAGAGAAAATTAAACATTTATTCCAGTTCCTAGAGACCAGAGGAATTTGGAAACAAGCTTTCCTTCTCTGTTCAATTTTTGCAACCAGTTTGTAATTTGGGACTCCTTAACCTAGATCAGTCCCCAGAGAAGCTACAGAAATGTTTGTTCTGTGTCTCCCATTGTGTGCATCTTTTCTCTTCCTCTAAGATAGATTCAACCTCATCTAAGATAGATGCAGCCAGACAACAGTCTGTATTTAGTTGGCTGCCTCAGTTTCTCTCGATGACTGAGAAGTAGATAGGCCTGGTGACGTGTAGTGCAGCAACCCAGCTGCCCCTGAGCAGGTGGCTCTGATTCCCACCTCAGTGACGCTGGAACCACAGTGTGCAGTCGGGAATCAACACTGACAATTAGTTGGAAATCTCCGTAGGAAGCGCAAGACCTTTGTACCCTTGTGCCCACCTGCCCCCTGTTTTCTTGTGGCAGATTGTTCATCTGTGCATATCATCTTGAAGGTGGCCACATAGACATTGAAAGTCTGGGTCTTCCATTCCTGGCTCACAGCTGATTCCCTGAGTCATTTTCCCACAAAGTGGGGAGCAGTGGATCTGTGGACCCAGCCTTACTCGTACAGTGGAATCTAACATGATGATGATCAAGTATCATCAGTAATAAAAGCCCCAAGTCCAGCACAGTAGAAATTCTGGGGTGGGCGAGACAAGGTAGATCCTGAAGTATGTGGGTCTTCATGTACCTCTGCTTTTTTCCTAGTTCATTTTGTCTTTCCCAGTTCTACCTTCACTGATGTTTAGAATCTTCAGCTCTACTATAGTTTTCATTTTTGTTAGGATTTTTCCATTTACACAACTTGAGATGAATAGAAGCTGTCTGGCTAGACTGGCAGAGGATTTTATTGGCGTGATTTTTTATAAGAAATTTTATTTCAATTTTGATTTCTCATTCTGCTAGGTATCAGAAAGGGACTCCACTGAACTAGCATGTTCTCCCTTTCCCTTTACATGCATATGATGCAATGTGGTCGCACTGGGCATGTGGGTCTGGGTGGGAATGTGATCAGGTCTGGGCTTCATCCCCTGTCTGCACTGCCCCCTGTGTCCTGCCTCGTCTCCCCCTGTAGACCTGTGCAGCTGTGTGCTTCCTGACCCGGCCACTCCCACCACACCTTTGCAGGTACACAGGAGGCGTTTTCCTGCTCCTGAGCCCAGGTTGGCTGTAATAAAGCCACGCTCCAGAGTTCCTGCTGGGCATCTTCTAATTCCTCTGCTGTCACAGACTCTGGAAATTCTGAGACTGGCCCACCCCTGTCTATCTGGCTCCTCAGTGGGGGTCTTTTTTCTATTCCCAGCTGTGTTGGGTGAGAAAGTGGGGACAGTTTCCTGGGCTTCCCTTGGAGATGGGTAATGTATCCCTCCCATACCTGATTCCCGGAAACCTGTCTGGGTTTTGTTTTGTTTCCTTACTTCTCCCCTTTGAATACAGTAGTGTGGGTTCGTGACCTTGTGTGAGGAGGGGAGCAAAGCACAGGTAAACATCCTCTAATCAGATATTCTGCTGAATCTTTTATCTGTGTCTGAGCCTATGCTATTTGAAACTCAAAGCCAAAGATCAATTCCTTTGTTCTTTCTCCTCTTCTCTTTCTTTGACTGCAGCTGAAAGCAAGGAAACATCTAGGGATAATGAAATGCCTGGAATAAAAAACAGCATTGATTAATAACTCAAATTATTTTTCTGCTATATAGTAGATTTTAGACATTTTTAATTTCAGTGTTTCTGTAAGGTAGTAAAAATAACAATTGTTTGAGAATTCTGATGATTAGAAACCGTTTTATCCAGAAATTCCTCATCAAACTAAAAGGGCAAAATAACTAACATTTCAAGAGGTTACTTTGCCCCATGGTGAATATTATGAAAATAACTTAAAAAAATGTTGATGTTCCTTTTAGCATTCAAAAGAAATGCAAGATGCACAAGTATTGTTCCTGATTTATAGCTGACACAATTGAGGCTCAAAATGTTAGCATACAGACTCTGAGGAGTGTCCCCAACCCCCAAAATCACATATCTAAAAGGGCACACTCCTAGTGTGAAAGAAAGAACGTTAATAGGATAATATGCAGAGAGAGAGAAAAGAAGAAAGGATAATAGTTTCCTATTAAAATACCCAGTTATCCATTCCTTGTGGGTAAATACCCAGCCAAAACAGGGTCACGCCTAGTAGGGCTGCCGAGGCCTGCGCGCCTGCCACAGGTCTCAGGCACCTTAGGGCAGGGAGCGAAAGGAAGGGCAGAAGGGGGGCCAGGCAAGTCTGAGATAAAAGGAGCAAAATCAAAGTACAGATCAAGACAACAGCTGCCATCGCCAGCCGCCCCATATGTCTCTTCCAAGTGTCTCTCTACGTCTCTCTTCCACATGTCCCCGCCAAGCCCCCCAAGTTCCTGGTGCAAGTCCAAAGCTGAGAAACAAGCACCCTCCTTCTCCATGTGTCTCTGGAGAGCCCACCTAGCAGACAGTGTCACCTAGTCTCTCAGCTGCACCCAAGTTCCTACTTGCTAGTCCAAGGCAGCTTTGTGTCATTGGGATCTGGAACATGGTACCCCCACTTTTATGGAAATGCCTCTGTGACCGAAACAGAAGGTAGTTAGCTTCAGATCACATAAATAAAATGTGCTAGGTACAGAATTAGATTTCTGATCTGTTGATCTGGCTTCCATGTCTTAGCTCATTCCCTGGTGCACATTGAATGAGTAAATGACCAAATTGCATTCAATTCAGTTGAAGAAATTATAGTTGTAGCCAAGGCTATTTTCAAATGAGGTTATGTTTCACTTTGGGAATTAATAGCTACTCGGCTTTATGATGTGTATTGCTATTATGTCTATTCCTAGGCATTTTGACATGGTGTCAGGGAACAAGAAGGAAGATAGTTCTAAGACACAGTCCCCGTCTTGAGGGAGCTTGGAAAGGAATCACAGACACTATGAAGAGGACATGTCATGGGCTCTGGCAGGAACTGCTACAGTAGTGCAGGTTTTGCCACGCGCAGAGAAATCGATGGTGGCCTTTAGCTTGGAGAAGCAGATAAAACTTTGCAGAGGTGCTTGCTGATGGGGTCCCTTTAAACACCCAGCCCGCGGTGCAGAGAGGGAAGAGCACAGTGAAGTATAAGAGCAATGAGACCCTGAGACATTAAGAAAGTTTCTCGAATATATTTAATAATATTAATTGGTGATCTACTAATTGTGTTTGATCATATTCTGCGACTCTTTGTACATGCTTTTTCTCTATTTTTCTAACACTTGCATTGTATTTTAAGTAAATTTTATTAGCTATAGTGGCACTAACAGAAAACAAGTTTATATGGTTCCCCAGAGTCCTTGGTACGTTACTAAGAAAAGGACAAGAAAAAGTCATTTCCTGTAAAGGGACCTGCTACTTGGTTACATGTTATTAGGGATCTTGAAAAATTTCAGTTTGCTGCTTCTCAAACTACAGGAAAGCACAAAGCTCTGAAAGGACAATGTCCTCCAAAATGTTTACTTGAAATTACATTTCTTAAAATAGGTCTTAAATTTGGACAGAAAAAAAAATACAGAACTCTGGTTGATTACAGTGCATAGAGAACATGAAAATCCAATACTCATTTCTAAATGAAATAAGAGAAAAATTACAAGGCCAGGGAAATCTGAAATAACAGGCAGTAATGTGACAAGATTATGACTCTGACTGTCAAGAGTAGACACAAGTTTGACGTGCTTCTCCACGCCTGCCATAGGTCATGTATTAATTCCATTCTTCTATCATGTCTCCTCCCAAAGTCTGGCAAAACAATGACGCAGTGAGCGGAGATGGCTTTTTTGCTGCCGATGTGTCATTTCTGTATGTCTGGTTGTTTCTCTGTTCATTAGTCTCCAACAATACAAGTGAAGGGACATCACCAAGCCAATCCTAAAAGGCTAAAATTACCAGACCATACTCAAGTGGTCAAGACCGGCTCATGTTTCTGTTTACTTATATCCGGCACAATCCTCAAAACGAAAACCCTAAGTCTTAAACGCTCATTAAAAAACAATTAACAATCAATAAACTGGAGACCTAAATTCTAATCTGGTTATTTGGGAGCTGAAGTTAAAACGACAGCTACAAATTGTTAGCATGTGACAGAGAGCTGCCCCCCCACCCCAAAATCATGTTTTAAATGGACCTGGCCATCCATGCACAGAGACAGAACGCACTCTCTTAGTGTGAACGAAGTTCAATGGGATTTGTGAGCGTGGAGAGAAAGGATATCAGTTTCTCAGGAAAACACTCAAAATTACCCATGCACTTGTGGGTAAATGTCCAGCCACGACAGGCTCACACCCTGGCAGGGCTGCTGCAGTCTGAAAGCTCACCCCAAGTCTCAGGCACCTGGGGCAGGGAGCAAGAAGAAGGGGCAGTAGCGACCAGGTGTGTCTGGGACATAAGGAGCAAAAATAAAGTACAAATCAAGGTGGCAGCTGCCATCCTCAGCTTCCCCAAGAGCCTCTCATCCACATGTCTCTTCTAAGTGTCTCTACGTGTCTCTCCTCTGCGTGTCCCCTCCGAGTTCCCCAAGTCCACAGGTGAGTCCACAGCTGAGAAGTGAGCCCTTGTATGTGTCTCTCTCAAGCCACCAGCTTCCCTTCTGGCCGCTCAGCTCCACCAATGGTTAAGTGGGGCAGTAAACACATTCTCTCTCTAAGTGATTAAATATTTGACACCAAATTGCTTAATAGTACAACTGGAACTACATTTGAGACCTCAAGAGGTGCAGAATGTCTGCAGTTACCCTAAGTGATGGCTTTGTGTATTTTAAGTAGCAATATATGGATATAGACAATAGCACATCTTTTCCTTATGTAGTTTTCTTCAAAAATTTAAGTTTTTGCTTACTTTAAAAAAGAGGAGTTTCTGGGGCCTCCCTGGTGGCATAAGGGGTTAAGTCTCAGCAGAGGAGTTTCTGGGGCCTCCCTGGTGGCGTAAGGGGTTAAGTCTCAGCACTATGAAGCTATCCACAGCCACTGCAGCACAAGTTCAATCCCCGGCCAGGGAGAGTCCACATGGCACAGCAGACCTCTCCTGTCTCACCCGCTGCTCCCTTCAGCAGTGTATTTCAGCATATCCTCATGTTCTGCTTCCCATTTTGTCTCTGGCAAATCCTCTCACCACCTCACATCTCTGGCCTACACCCCAGATCTTACATGCATAAATAAATAATTCTTAAAAAGTAAAAAGAGGAGTTTGAAGTATAGCAAGCAATGAGCTACTAAAAGTAGCTGAGATCAAAAGAAAGAAAAGTGGGGGAGAACTAGCAGAGGACAGTAGAGGAAAAAACATTTCAAAATGCTCTAAAACCCTTGGTTACTTTGAAATTTTGTGCAAATTACAGCTGAATAATGCCCCTCTGATTTAGGATCTCATTGTAGATGTGAAAATAATAGTAAATTAAAAGAAATCCCCATAATTATTCTGTCTACCATCTACTAATGATAAAGTCAGCAACCAATTTACTTAGGTTTAAATATATTATCTCATGTAACTCTCACCAAAACCTACATAAATATATTCATTTGTGTACATGAAGAAACTGAATCTCTTTATAAACCAGTGATACTTCAATTGAAAAAAAAGTGAATCTCACATAAATTTTGTAATTCACCCAAGATCATTACGCTAATAAATAGAAATGTCATTATTTAATTCAAAGTTTACTTGATTCCAAGTCCTGGTTCTTCTTCTCATAAAATATCTACTCCTGTATGTTAACATTTTAATAGTCCTACCAATAAAAGAAATAATAAAATGCTACATAGCAAGAATGAGTGGATTTATAATAAACAATAAGGGAAAGTAGCTGTATGTTTTTTCTTACTAATCTGAATTGACTCACAGTTTGTGAGTATCTCAAAAGGAGCACATTGTAGAAAGGTAACAAAGTGAGACTTGGAAGAGAAACTAATAACTGTAGGGCAAGTTTCTATCACGGAGGGACTTTGCATGGTTGAAGATAATCGGCAAGAACAACAAATATTTTCTGTGAACGAACAAAGCAGCTTTGTTTACAGTCACAATCGTTCTCCAAGAAAATGCATTATGTTGGATGATTTTAATTGGCTTTTGTTTTTTTTTCAAAGATTTATTTTTTATTTATACATACAAGCTGGGGTACAGGCCAGAGGCATGGGGCAGCGAGAGGGTTCACCAGAGCCAGAGCGGGGAGCAGAACAGGCAGATCAGAGATACACTGCTGAGGGGAGCAGCGGGCGAGGCAGGAGAGGTCTGCCGCACCATGTGGGATTCTCCCCGGTCGGGCGTCGAACTCGCGTCGTCACCGCTGCTGACAGCTCCACAGCGCAGCACTTAACCGCTGCGCCACCGGGGAAGCCCGATATTAATTGGCTTTTATTCCTTTTAAAAATCCAAGTCAAAAATAGAACTAATTACTTGCACACTTTTTGTGTGTGTATCAGTTAAAAGAAATTGATTTGCTATCGATTGATTTGCAAGTCACAAACAACCATGAGTTACACTGCACTGAAAACGTCTACATTATATTCTTTACCCAGATCCATATAGCAAGATGCAGCCTACCTAGCTTCAAGTCACAGGGCTGAAGAGCTGTATGTTCTCTGGGCTAGAAGATTACAAAGGCAGAGATTAACTTAAGGACGCTTTAAAGTCCTGCTCAAAGGACTTTTTGGTCAAGTACCATTGCTATTTATTTAGTGCACAAAGAACTCTAAGAGGCTTTATTAAGCCACTGGAAATGATTATATTAAAATTATTTTCTGTGAGATCAGCATTATCAAGAGAGAACCAAATGTCTATATTTAATACCTAAAATATGAACTACAAGGTAATTCATGTCCTATATTTGAAAAGAAGTATCTTTTTTTCCCTTCGAATTACCTATTTAAGAACCAGCGTTGATGCTTTGGACCATGATTTTTGTTTTCTGTAATGGAAATTGTGGGCCTAATGAGCGATCTGCTGAAAACAACACATGGTAACAAAGAATTTAAAAGCAGAAGGAGCCAAAAATGAGGGTAGACTGTTAAATAGCATGTTACCCACAGTGAGTATTGGGGACCATTTAGAGAAAAAAAAGACTGTTAATGCAATATGTAAAATGTGACAGCTGTGAGTTAAATAAGATAAATTTGGGATTGAGCAACATATCCATCGTTAGAATCTTGTTTGTTTGTTTTTTTATGTGCAAGGGAAGTAATAGCAGTAATGGCACAGCCTTAATAAATGAAAGTAAGGGGTGAGAGTGTCAGAAAATCAGGAGGGCTGGTAGAACAGGAGTTCGGGCTTGTTACCCAGTCCAGTTAATTGCATCATTCTGGTCATGTTTAATATATTTTGTGTATCAAAAAAGGAATTTAACCTTCTTCCCCTGGAGCATTTTTCTGTCTGGTCAATTTAAGTCTGTCTAGAGAGTCTGTGGGGTTTTAACTTTGTTTTAGTAAAAAAAACATGCCAAGTGGCATGTTAAGATTTGTAAACACAGGCAATTGGAGTTTGTAGTACATGCATTATGTATCAGGATTTAGCCAATTTAACTTCTGTTGGTTTCTTGGGAATTTTCTTGATCATTACACGCAGCAGTGCATTACAACTAAGCAGCTGTGAACACGAATAAAACTCTTCCAAAATAACAACTGCCACATCTGCCTCTTCATAGTTCCTGACAGAGAGAATCTTATTTATTAAAGTGACTTATATGTTAAAATGAAATAAAGTCGCAGACATTTGGGAGAAGAAAGCAAAACCCAAAAAGTAATGTTTCTCTTGGTGGTTGTAAACCATGAGAGAATATTGGTGCAAACATCAGTTCGCAAACAACAATATGTTTTCTTGCACACTAATAAAACTTAGGGTGTACAATCAGAATATGTGTTTGTTATCTGGTTACTGCAAAACAGCTAATGTAATTATATTTTATGTCATCAGTGTTGTAATTGAATCAATTTGACTAAATTTTACTTAATTATTTGTGTTTATATTATTTTACGTATTTATGCATGTAAGAACTGGGGTGTAGATCGGAGGTGAGGTGGAGCGAGAGGATTCACTGGAGACAAACTGAAGAGCAGAACAGGCAGATCTACTGAAATATACTGCTGAGGGGAGTAGTGGGCGAGGCAGGAGAGGTCTGCTGCTCCAGGTGGGTCAGCTCCCTGGCCGGGGATCGAACTCCTGCTGCAGTGGTTGCTGATGGCTTCCCAGTGCTGATACTTAACCCGTTGCTCCACCAGAGAGTTCCTTAATTATTTGTTTTGAAAGACACAGGTTTAATCTTCAATTATATTATGTCCATATCTACACTGTTTGATAAAGAAAAGAAATGGTCAAAAAGCACTCAAGTAAAGTGAGTTACTTTCTAGTCTGTTACGAAGTTCCGGAGGGGAGTATTGTAACCATTTTCACTTGAGAAGAGCCATCTTTTAACCATATTAGTAAAATGAACCCCGTCTCCTTACCTGAGAAAGCTCAATCAGTGATTTCCCAAGCTTGTCCACTCACTGCATTCCCTGTGTATCATTTTACTCTCTAGACCTTGCTCCATGAGTGGCCACATGCATAGATCATCACACACATCACTTCCCAAACTGCTAGTGTCTGATTTCCTTTGAATAATCCCACTGACTTCTCTGTTAGACATTCTTGAAACATTAGAGCCATTTCTAACCCTCCCCTTGCTTTCTCTCATGCCCCTGTATCAGAAACCTTTCTGAATTTTTGCATTCTATTTTGTTATGTGTAGCAATGGCTAGTCACATTTCCATCCTATTTCTTCCAGCAAGGAGCTGTAGTTAAGGACACATACTCTGGGTTCCTAATCCTTGATCTGACACTTTGTGTCAAATCTCTCCTATGCCTCAGTTTCCTCATCTGTACAATGAGCAAGTTGATGCTTCAGTTCTTTTCTGCATAGACCTTTCCAGATGACTGCTTGAGTTTCCTCACAACATGGCAGCTGCCTCCTTCCCAGAGCAAGCAATCTAAGAAAGTACAAGGCAGAAGCCACAAGATCCTTTATAACCTAACCTTAGAGGTCAGACAGCTTTACTTCTGGAATGATATCCTGGTGACACAGGTCAGCGTGGGGCCTCCCCAACAGGATGTACATTCCAGGAGGCAAGGCTCATTGGCACCATTGTAGAGGTTAGCCTGTTGTTCTTGTTATCAATACCTTTGCTCTAAATCTGCCTTTCCCTTCCTCTTCTCTTGTTTCATGCTCAGGATTAATCTTTCCCTCACATCTCCAAAAATCTTCCTCCCATTGCCAGAGCTTCCTCATCAATACATAGGTATTATTAATAATATATTTTTATATTAACTTTGTCATAATATATGTGAGTATCTTCTTTGATCAGAACCTTTGCACTAGGTAATTTTCAATGTATGAGGAAGATTTCAACTTTTGCCTGTCAAACCTGAACTTGTGATTTCTTCTATCATGCAAAAAAAAGTATGATTCCTCTAAAGAGCCCATAATATTTTGTTCTATTTTGAACTAGAATGGTAGCTATTATTTTCAATAAAATTTTGGTTCACTTGGAATTTTTTTGCCATCTGTAATAAGAACTGGATATCAATTATTTTAAAGCATTTTTTTTAATGTTTGTTTTTTTATCTTTTTCATGTCATGTTTCTACTAGTCTCTTCTTATTTTTTATGAAAATATTTGTTATCCGTTATCAGAAATGCATTACCATCTTTGCTATGATTAACCATAGTGTTGCTAATTGAATGTCTCTGGGAAACAGAAACCAGGTTTAAAAATATACATTTGATTGTGTTAATCACTGAGGTCTCAATATTTTCTATCTCTTGCTTCTAAGAGTTCACAAATTTTGAAGTCTAAAGGGTTTTGTTGGATATACCACATTGATGTTTTGGTTGTGCTGAGATTTCTTGCTTGTCATCCCAGGGCACAGTGTTACTTAATCAATTTCCTTTCTAATTTGAGAGGGCATTTTGCACTCAGTTTATGGTGCCCTTTAAGTCAGGTGGAAAAAGAAGAGTCAGTGCTTTTATTATTAGAATATAAGTTAAGTCACATCCTGATTATAATTAAGCACTATTAGGAAAGCAACCGTTTTCCTACTAATTTGAGGGCAGTTATGTCTGAATTTTGAGACACCATATAATCCCTCACTAATTAGGTGTATTTTTAATGAAGTGTCATATGTAAGACAAAATTGTTTCTTTTTTAAACAATGGAGGCTGTTCAACCTTAAACATATTATTAGAGGAACTCTCAAAAGGAGACTTTATAGTGAAAAACAAACGGTTCATGCAGGGATAAATTTTCATAATTATTTACACATAGACTTTTATATTATTTAGCTTTACTTAGAACATTGTTTCAAGACCTTTATATTTTTGAGTTTATTCCTAAAGGCAAGGTACTTGTATGCCATTGAAGGATGGACTTGAACCTCTGTTTTATACTTTGCATAATAAATTATTTTCTGGTGCTTTCAGATGATCCCAGCCCATGTGTCTGTGTTCAGTGTATTATATTTGATGATTTGAGCCACTGTTTCTAGACTAGATAGCAAGTTGGAGCTTACTTAGGAAGTTTCCAGGGACCTGATTAGTCACTGCTTGAGCCTCCTGGCTATTCATTTATTTCTGTCTTGAAGCCACTGCTATCAATTCCCTTCATCTGGGGCCTTGAGATCTGACTCTGAGAGAAAGGGAAACTGTGTCGCTCCCTTCCTCACTGGCTCTCTCTTGCAAACCATCAGCATTACCAGAAATCTCTAGAGGTGGCTGAGGAAGGCAGTGGGGGAGGAAGAGTCATCACAGAAATTTGAACAGATGGTTCTGATACCAGGATCTCATTCAAGTTCATTCTTTAGCCACAATATATATTTACAAAACAGAGTAGAGAGAAAAGAAAAGCAAGTTGACTACTCTGGGTTTGGAACTTGTAAGGGGTTGTAAATGTTATTTGAAAATGGCCTATTTTTCTGGAATGTGGTTATTAAGTAAGGTCAATCTTTTTAGACTAATCCCTGCTGAGAAATAAGAGAACTGTTAGTTCTTTAATTCTCCATCCTGGGCAAAGCAGATAGCTTTTAGGACTCTTAGTATGCTTTTGAGATAGTACAACTACCTACTTTGTTTTAATTGATGTAACATTGGTTTACAAGGCCATATTTGATTCCAGGGATAGTTTCACACCTGTTCAGGTGCATGTCACTTCACCACACCTATCACCAAGCACCAGTAACCCTCTGCTGTAGTCCACTGGGTCCTTTCTACCCTCTGTTCTTCCCACATCCCCTGGTATTCTCAATTCTCAATTCTACTGAAAGATTTCAGGATTTGTTATTGGTTTGGTTTTGTCTGACCCTTTGTTTTATATCTCTATATTCCACATATGGTATTTGTCTTGTGAGAGTGGAACAAGTTGATTCATAGAAAGTACTTTTGGGGGGCCTCCCTGGTGGTGCAAGGGGTTAAGTCTCAGCACTGAGAAAAGGCAATTCCTTAATCTAGGAATCTGGAGATCTGGACCCTCCAAGCCCAATTTTCCATTCACCAGCTGTGAGATTTTCATAAAAGTATTTTAGTCTCATAAGCCATGGTGTCCTTTTCTGGAAAATGGAGAGGGAGATGAGATGAAATGGTCTTCAATAGTTGTACTTACATTTCTTCTACTACTTATTTGCATTTGCCTTTTCAAATGTAATTATTCAGGACTCTCTCTCTGTCTCTCTCTCTCTTTCTGTGTGTGTGTGTGTGTGTTTCTTACCAAGTTTTAATTCTTAGAGTTATTTGCTGTTGCATATTCTGAACCTAGCACAATGCCAGGTATATAACTTTTGTTCAATAAGTGCTGAGTGGATAAAGGATTACATGCTGCAGGAAGCATAAGTATTTTCACACTAGGAAGGATGCATTAACAATAGTGAAGGACAGAGGAACAGTGAGTATCCTTGTTTCAGATAAGCCATGGACAGGCATTAGAAATTTGGAAGTTGGTTGACCAAAAAGTCCCCAAGGATATTAGAGACAAATAGCATTTTCCTCTACAAGAAATTATTCCTAATACAATTACATGTGTCAAAATCAAGTTTACTTTTACTGCCAGTGAAGGGGGAGATATAATTGGCTCTGGCTCTATTATAATCAATCTGTTTTTGCTCTGTTTTTTTTTTCAATTTTAACTTAATAATATTTTCTCATTAGTCATTTACTCAATTTTCCCACAAACATAGTTGGAGGGAAAAAATGTCATCTATAATGTTCTAACCTTGTAATACATGTTTGTTTCTTTTTTTCAAACCTGATTACATTTCAAAATGAAACAACAGCAGATGATACTGAGGTCGTAAATGTAAAAATCTATTCTAGGAAGCTTTTTATAACATCTTTTTATTGGAAAAAGCAAGATTAGTGCTATAAAGCTATCTAGGATTAAGAATAACTGGAAATATCTAAGTGAAAAATGAAAATCCAACCAATTTAATTTCTTGAAACTAGAAGGTGCTTTTCCTCTGAAATAGGGCTTTTCATGGACATTGTTCAAGTCCATGTCCATAACCTTCCTCATTGTTAGGGGTACGTGGGCTTCCATTTAGCAGCCCTCTTGTGCCTGAGCTGAGTTTTGGGTTTTAATTGTCCTTGTTTCAGCCAAAATGGGTCTGTTCCTTTGCCTCATTCATTCAATAAATAATCACTTAGCATCCTGATTTGCAACAAATTCTGATATCTGATGCCGACTGATGTAATTTTGATGGCTACCCTGTGAAGTTCACAGTTTAGGGAAGGAGACAGACATTATGCAAATAGACATGCAAGTAAGTATATGACAAAAAGTTGAGATGAGTGCTATGAGGAAGAGAGCTTGGTATGTTTGAAAAGAATAATAGCAGGGACAGGATAAGGGGACTGCTGGTTTACAGTGCCACAAAGCATCTTTCTGAAGAAGGGAAGTTTATGCCAAGACCTGTGAGATCATTAACTGGAGGAAGGATTGAGGGCATCCAATTGGAAAATAATGCGGGAAAAGGGGTTAGAACCTATATCAGAAGGATCGAGAGTAAGGCGTGTGGGGGACGTGACACAGAAGAAGTAGTAGGGTGAGGTTATGCAGAGCTTGGGCTGTGTGATCAAGTTTGCATTTTGAATTGATCACTGGGGATGAGATGTGGAGAATGAGTAGGGTTTCAAGAATACAAGGGAAAAGATCAGTTGGGGACTACACCTATAATAGCCCAGGAATGAGGTGACAGCTCCATGGAGCAAGGAGGAAAGTATGGAGAAAAATGGACAGATTTGAGATGTGCTTTGAAATTTGTGGCTTTATGGTCTGCCCAAATTTTTGCTTTTTGACATCTGAAAACTGATTTTTTTTTTAGTTAATGGCATTTTAGGATTTATTTTCCAGCATTATTTTTTGTTCTTAGCTGTACTTTAATGACATGTTACAATTGAGGACATCTTAAAATAAATAGACTGTGGAATGGAATACCTTGCATTCCAGTCAATGGAATATGAAATTGCATTTTTAACTGAGATAGCTGAAGTTATATTGGCTATGATATCATGTAAGGATATATTCTATTATCAGATATTTATTCGTTTCATAACTATCTATTCCAACACTGACCGTGATCCTGGGGATACAGTGGTGAGAAAATAAAATATCTGCCTCTTAGATCTTCAAATGTAGCTGGGAAGATACACACTGAACTGTGAAGTAGTGAAGCTCGCTGTGACAGCAAGAGATGTGTCGGGTCTTGTCTGGCAAGAAAAGGAAAAAGATCTTGAGGAAGTGGTGTTGAATCTGAGACCTGAGAATTAAGTTAATATGGAGAAAGAAGAGGGAGAAGTCTTTTCAGGTCTGTTTCCTGACGTACCAGAGTAATAAAGATTAGTAAGTTTGAAACAGGGTGAATGAGAGAGTGATGAAAGATGGACGACTGGTGGACCAGATACACCAGGTCTTATCCTATTGTGGGCAATGAGGGGTTTATATAAAAATCTTGCTTTTTGTGAGGTCTTGTAGTCCCAGTAGGAAGTGGTTAGATCTATGGAGTGGATGTATGAAACCCTGTAGAGAACAGCCATGGTATCTTGGGAATGGAAATAAGTGGTCACATATAAGAAATAGTTAGGAAATAGGATCCTTAGTGCTTGTGGCTTTACGTGAGGATGCCCAGCCATCGTGATCTGACCGGATCATCCCTATGTCAGCACTGAAAGCCTCAAGTGCCAGAAATCCCTAAGTTTCAGGAGAATTAGAATATTTGATCTTTCTGTATGGAAAAATGAGAATTCATGTGAGACTCCTGTTTTCTGGCATGAACAATGAGGTAGATGATGGTAAAATTTCCTGTGTCAGACCCTGAAGGAGAACAAGTTTTGGGTAATGATGGCTTGTGGGTCTGAGTCACCAGTGAGATAGCAAAGGGCAATGGAAGCAGCTGTGGGACTGTTTGCTCAAGTTCTGCAAGCCTGTCTATCACTGTTATCACAGGGATGGAGAATACTGTGGGAAAACCAGCCTTCTGCCACTTGAGGTGCCTATGACTTAGTCTTCGATGGTATGGGGAATTTGCAAGGAAGCTAGGAGATATTGGGGCCGAGGACTAACATATAAAGACAAAGGTGATTATTATAAATTTTAGCAATTGTCATGGTGCAGGTTTTGCAGCAACTCCTCCAGTGCCTGCACTACCTCGTGCAGACCCTTTCTATGATCAACATTCAAGTATGGTCGACAGCTGTCCAGACTCACCTTGAGATCCCAGGCAGTTACCTCGTTGCTTGTTGCACATCTTTCTGATTCAGTCCCTTGGCCTAGGGTGATGTCACTGGAGAATTCTTTGCTGCCTGGATGTGCTGGGAAATCAACAAGATCAACCAGTAATGGAAGGATAAATATGTCTTATCTTTCTAAAATTTCTGGGAGTCTCTCAGAAGTCCTCCCATGTGGAGCTTCTGGCACCTCAGCACCTGCCTTGGCGATGTTCAGGGACAGGGTGTTTTCTCCATGCCTGGGTCCCCACTCCTGGTCCCTGAGAAAAGACCATATCCCGTTCTATGTCTCAGGGTCTGCCCTTGGGGGAGCCCAAGCTAACCAATCAAATACAGCAGAGTCCCTCGCCAGTCAGGGTAGATATCTGCTGGGTTAGCTTCATCAGTGAGCACCCCCGGGCATCAACTTTGTACAAAGGCACAGAGCCAGGAAATTGTCTGGTGGTTTCAAAAAACCAGGAGAAGCGCACGTGACTAGAACAGAGACCCAATTATAGGGAGAAGCAGAGAAGACTGCAGAGGCAGTAGCCTTCAAAGCTAGAGAATCTCTGTATTCATTATAGGTATTATGTATTTCTCTAAAGTGGCTATTTATACAATGTCGATGTGATCTATTTAACTATCTGTGTGCACATACATGTGTGCATATCTGTTGGAGTGTATTTTTCTGTACTCTTTATGTGTTTATGTATTTTAATAGAAGACATGCTTGAATTGAATTTTAGGAAAGCTTGTGCTGAGAATAAATTTCAGGGGCAATTCTGTAGGAAGAAGAATCTCTGGAGAGGCCTCTTTGGCCTCTAAGGACTCAAAGAATCCATGTAGGACAGGGACTGGAAACATAGCCCCAAGGTTGAAAGAAGGGAATACCTAATCTGCAGAAAATGGATCCATCAAAAAGATGTTGCAATTATTTGACACCTCACCCGGCAAGGGCATGGCTAGTAGGAATGGAATTGTCTGCAGGGCCCCAGGAAGACAGAAGTGGGTCATCTGGCCAGTTAGCAGGCCTGGTGGGAAGGGGTCACACTGAGTAGCACCCAACATACTGCTATTTCAAGGTCTACCGTGACTTCTCCTAACACTCCAGCTACACAAAGAAGGGAGTCCCAGCCCTATGGAATAGCACTGAGATTTATGTATTGTCCTGGTGTTCTTGTTTCTCTAACTTTTAGAGATTTCTAGAAACATCCATTTTCATAAGTTAAAAAATAAGTTCACCTTCTATGACTAAGTCATGATTGACTCTGTACTCCAAAACCTGTCCACATCCACTGTGGGGTTCCTCACCAACCTTTTCTGTGAGTGCCAAAGGCTGGGGAGATGGCAGTGCTGTTAGAACCAAAGTGTGTGTCAGAGCAGGTGTTAGCAAATTGATGAGAACTCAGGCAGGAATGAACACTTCTCTGAGGCTAAATCACCTTTTTCATTTCCCCCTGGAATGTTCCAATTGTGTGGAACCCCTACCAAGTCAGGTTGATTTGCCTGACAAACATCTATTGATCTCAGCCTAGATGGTGAGAGTCAGATGATCTTGGAGGACAAGATGGTGGCAGAAGACCGGCTGCATGACACTACATAGTCTCAGACAGGGGTAAAATATGTTTCCTAAAGTTTAGCTTTCCCCCTATTATTTCACAGGACTAGAAGTAAGTATGCAATGTGTTTGCATTGCAATTTTCCCTGCCACCAATTTCAGGATTTTTTTTTTAAGATTTATTTTATCCAAAGAAGAAAAGCAAATGGCCAACAGATACATGAAAAAATGCTCAACATCACTTATAATCAAGGAAATGCAAATCAAAACCACTATGAGATACCACCTCACACCTGTGAGGATGGCACACATTAAAAATACAGGCAACAACAAATGCTGGAATGGATGTGGAGAAAAAGGAACTCTTCCACACTGCTGGTGGGAATGTGAACTGGTCCAACCACTATGGAAAGCTGTATGGCGATTCCTCAAACTGCTAAACATGGAGCTTCCATACGACCCAGCAATATCACTTTTGGGAATTTACCCAAAGGACACAAAAACACTAATCCGAAAGGATACATGCACCCGTATGTTCATTGCGGCACTGTTCACAATAGCAAAGGTATGGAAGCAACCCAGATGTCCAAAAATAGATGATTGGATCAAGAAGATGTGGTACATATACACAATGGAATACTATTCAGCATGGAAAGAAG